>JAMYXO010002556.1:0-23245 GCA_033310375.1 Conus canariensis | reverse complement strand
ACCAGGACCCACATTGTCCGCAAAGTATAGTAAGAGTGTTTAGTAAAATGAATCCTTGTTATGGAAAAAACCTTTTAATCACAGAATGCCCATTTGAAAAAAGGGGTCTCATGGTGGGGTTCTTTGCTGGGTAAGTCATGAGAAGGCTGTGACTCAACAAAAGACTCCTTATCGGTTCCATGTCTGGGAGGCGGGGGGGGAGGGGAGATGGCTGGCTCCCCCGCTCGACGGGGGGGAAAAATTCCCTTTGGGAAGAGAGACTACAGAAGGGCGGGGATATGAATGTAGGAGGATGAGGAGGAGGAGGGGTGTACGGATCGGGAAGGGAGGTGTCCCAAACCCGAATGGCATCACAAAAAGGGAACTGGAGGGCCCAGCAAAAACGCGGGTGCGTGGAAATGTGGCGCAAAACAAACAAACAAAAAAAAAAACCAAACCAACAAAAAAAACAACAAAAACGCATTTTGCGTGATTAAACAAAAAAAAAAAAAAAAACAACAAAAGGCAAAATAAATCCAAAGACTGTTAAATTTTAGTTTTTCAGTGTGGGGAAATCTTAATTTAACCCCTGTGGCTGTATTGTAATCTGCGGGTACAAAAAAAAGAAAATCTCCACGAAGGGGATGACTTTCCACTGCCGAGGGGCCGGTTTCGAGTATGGTTTTTTCCCTAAGTTTCACCGTCAAAAAGGAACGGGGGGTCTCCAAAATCAACAACAACAAAAACAAAAAGCAAAACAAAACACAACAAAAACAAAATCCTGCAGTAGTTTTGAAAAAGGAAGAGAAAAAACAGATAAAAGAATGATGAAGGCCCCTTTTATCAAAAAAGAAGTACTGCCAAAAACAAAGCTCTTTCCGACCTAAATGGAAAAAGTGGGTTTTTCACTGCCCCTTTTTCTGAACCAGTGGGGGGCAGCAGACCCTACCACAAATTAAGGGGTGGGACAGTCTTCATTGACTGAACGAAGTTCCTCTGCAAGAACAGCACAACGATTCCTTTTTTTCATTTAAAAAAAAAGACGGCACACACACACACACACACACACACACCCCACAACAAAAAAGGAAAATGACAAAAAAAACCCAATTTAATTTTCAGGCCACAGCCCTGAAAAAGGGTAAAAGGGCAAAAACAGTATGTCCCTAGAGTAACATAAAAAAAAAAAAAATGCCTTCATGCATCATATGAACAGCCCTTTAACAATTGCCTCATTTTCATCATTCAATGCTAATTTCCGACGGGAGCATAGAAAACTTTACTTGTGTTTTCCCCTGGTACTAGATCATTAGCAAAAATTAAACATAACGCTGCCTTTTTCCGGCCGGGGGTCAGGTCGGGATGAAACAAGAGGGACGTTTTTTTTTGGGTTCCGTGAGTCTTAAAATTTAAAAAAAAGTAAACTACGGCCCCAAAGAAAGGTGGGAAGACCTGCACCAGGCCTGTTCCCCCAAACAACTTGGCAGTCTACGGGGAGGTTCATTTTTGTACGGGTCAAATATCTTGAAAGAAACCCCTGCTTTAAAAACCCCTGTTGGTTTTGCGCGGGCAAGGATGTGGTAAAATGGCAAACATTTCTTTCCCTTTCTCGACATTGTGAAATTTTGTGTGGCAGGACAGTTTGGTTTCAAACGCGTGATGAGCCCGGGGCAGGGCGGGTCGGTTTGGGGGGCTGACAGTCTGCAGTAGTTTTCTGGTTGTTTCTGTTGTCGTGGGGACTTGAGCCCAAACCTGGACCCGGGGTCCCACAGGGGGGACAGAACAGGACACCCCAAAGGATAGACATGGATGGACACCCAAACTTCGTTTGGGGCCCCCTGATTTCTTTCCCCCTGGAAAACTGACCCTGAGAGAAGCCTCAGCCGGTATGTACCATGTTTTCAAGCGGTACAGTGAGCTTGAAGAGGCACCCAAGAACGAAAGAACAGCAAACAATAGGATGGAAAATGAGTCAAACAAGCTAAACAGGCTGAAAGGGTAGAGCCAAAATGCAAAAATAAGTGTAATTTTTCTGTTTGCTAGGGAAAGGGGGGCACAGACAGAAACAGGGGGGAGGAGGGTTTAAACCCCATGAGATACAGAGAGAGGTGCAGGAAGAAAATGACAGTTGAAAAAAGAAAGATTGCTTGCTGAGAAATAAAATTTTTCCCCTTTGAAATCACAGGAGGAAAAAAATCTCTTGTTTTTTTTGGGATCAAGAAAAGAAAGGCCAAGAAAAATTGGGAGGAGTGTGAACTAAAAGGTGAGAACTTGATAGAGAGGAATGGGCCTTGGGGGGGGTAGCCATTGAAAGGCACTAGGAGGAAAAGGAATGCATGATAGTCAAATTCCTATATATAAAGACAAGACAGGTTGTTAAGAACGCAAAAAAAATTGAAGAAAATTTTGACGTTATCAAAATGGTTTGTCAGGAAGATTTTCAGAGTTGTGCGCAGGAAAAGACAAGGACTGAGAAGAAAGCAAAACGCTGTATGATGGGGTAAAAGGGGTACAAGAAATTGGAAAATGTTAGTGAGGAAGGTGTCTACCCATACGACATCGGGAGGAAAGGGGTGATGAAGTCAGAAAATCGGAGGAGCCCGATGAAAAAGTCAGGAATCAGTGGAAACCAGGTGAACAAAACAGGTAGCGGAAGTGAATATCACCCTCATCAGAGAAAGACGGTTACTTTCTCTATCTGAGGATACCTTCCCCCCCCCCCCCCTCCCCCATCCCCCTCCTCAAAACCAAGCGACGGCAAAAACGACGACAGAGAAAAGCGTCTGCTTTCTCCCTACGGCGGGTCCCCAATGCGAATCAAACGAAGCACTGGCCGCAGTGAAAAAGACGATGGGGGTAAAGGTAAAAACGGGAAAGCACCGGTAACACGGCGGCATGCGCATTGAGCGCAATTTTATCCCCGGGGTGAGGACACGTCAAAGTGCGGGTTTTCAACAGAGAGAGGAGGAGAGAGGGGAGAGAGAGAGAGGAGGGGAGGAGAGAGAGAAAAATTTATAAACCACAACAGGGTTTAATTATGTAACACCTTTCCAAAAATAAAGGCCCTTTTTTCAGGACATTCTTTTTTCACGTCTTCTTTAACTTGTTTATTTTTTGTTTGTGGTGTTGGTGGTGTGTGTTGTGGTGGTGGTGTATTTTTGGCGCGCGCGCGTGCGTGTGTGATTGCGTGTGGGTGGCGTGATGGGGGAGCAAGCCGGCGTGCGTGCGTGCTGGTGCGTGGTGTGTCCCCGATTTCTTGGGATGCGTCAAATGTGTTTTTGTGTATTCTTAGTTTCCACATGAAGGTGCTTTTGAACGCATGTAGTAAAGAGGGGGGGGGTTTTGTAAAATGCACATAATACCGCATCAGTATAGGATGAAAAAAAAAAGGGGAATTGGGTTGGAGTTTTGTGGGGGTAACAGGAGGAAAAGAGATTTGAATTATTAAATACTATATTAGGGAAAAAAAAACAAAAACCGTCGATAATAAAAAAGCACGAAAGTGAAACCAGCTTTCTGGTTTCGGAGGATTTTTTGTTGTTTGTCTTGTTTTTTGTTTTGTTGTTTTTTGAGGTGGGGGTGGTGATGGGGTGGTCGTGGGTTTTTTATGTATTTTTTCGGGGTTTTAACAACCCACAAATACCCTGAGTGAAAAGGAAGATAAACCCGAAAAAAAAGAAAAAAATGAAGTAAAATATTGGCGTGGAGACATGGGGCTTTGGGAATACTAACTAAAATGCAACCTTTTTTGTTTAATCCCGAATTTTTTTTTTTTTCACGGGGTTTTCAACTGAAAAGAATTTTTATCTATTCACCAAAAAACGAGTAAAACACAGCCAGCATTTTTTAGAAGAGGTTTTAACAAACCCGTCCTTTTATGCAGATTCAAGTGATTTTTTAAAATTATAATGATCGCTGGGGGCTGCTGTTTTTTAAGAGGAATAAGAACATCAAAGAATGCATTTCCCTCATGAAGATGTACAGCACGTTCCTCTAAAAAACCTCAGTACGCACAATGAAAAAATCAACTGGTTTTATTAGCACAAGAATCGTACAGGAAAGGAGGAACCCTCATCGTTCTGCTGCGGTCGCCCACCATTTTTCCCTGAAACATTGGTTTGTCCCCAAACAAGAACTTTGAATGGAAAAATCTAATTAAATGTTAGCGAACCGCCAAAAAAAAAAAACAAAAAAAAACCGAAATTTTTGGGGAATACCTGTCCTTGTTTGCTCTTTCACCCCTAAACTCGCCCACCACTGTAACTTAATAAACAAAATGACACCTCTCCAAAACGGTACAGCACCGCTGCTTTTTTTTCTTTTCGGCCGGAATAGCTAGTTGGTGAGCGCCCGACTTGTAACCCTTTTTTGATCCCGGGTTGGGGGGGCGAATTGCGGGGCCGTTTCGGCACAGGGGATTTTTTTTTCCCCCTTTGGGAATTAACATTTGGGTTTTCACTCCCTTTTCCCCCCAGTCCCTTTGAAAGAGCAGAACCGGGTTCCCCTGTGTGAAAGCAGAAAACATCTTGCACAACGTAAAACCACACCAATTTCGGAAGAGAGGGCCGTTTGGCCTTGGGTTTGGGTGACACTTTTCACTAGCATGACCCCGTGAGAAATGGAAAGAAGGAAGGGAAATAAGGAAAACAGTGACGATATTGAACGATAGCTGGGACACGGAAAACTCGAATGAAGCGCCCCTGGGGCTTTCAGTCGGCACCCACCCCGGGAGGCAGCCCGTTGTGAAAAAGGTATGGATTTTAAAGCGCGAGAGCTTGGTCTCTTGCCGAGGTAGGCGTATGTTGTATTCATAATAAAATAATAGTAAAATAATAAAACTTGCTTTGAACGCATGATACACCCCCCCCCCCCATCTACCCCCCGTACAGAAGTGAAGGTTGGGGGCAGGGGAGCATCTTTCAGGTCTATGGCTGCTGCAAGTCCCCCTCAGTTATAGGTTTGATGAGACGGTTCATCCCCAAAGGGAGTTGTGAGGGAGTTAAAATTCTGAATAACCCCTACGTGTAACTCCAACACACATCAGACCTAAAAAACCCCCGAGGGGTGTGTGGCCCATTGGTGTATGGGACATGTGGGGTTAGAGCTGTCTTGGACTTTCGTGGCAGCGATTTAAAAAGCCCTTCTCCTCCGTTTAGGTTTTGGGAAGGAACTCGGGGGTGGGTTTTGGGGGGGTTGGGGGGGGGGGGGGGGCAAGTGTTTTAACAGTGAACAGACAGTTGATTTAAAAAAAAAAAGGAAAACAGGAGAGGGGGACAAAACTAAGCTGAGGTGGTAATTTTTGAGATTCCCGTTCAAATGTAAAAAAATGAATCAGTTTTCTTGTCGATTAGTTTTTTTACAACGACTTAAACTCGTGGGAAAAAACCCCCCCATTCTGTAAACCCCAACGAAACATCTCCCTTCTCTCTTTTCTCTCTCTCTCCCCCCCCCCACACACACCACAACACCACACACCACAACAGCATTTCTGTACCGTTCAGCAGTTTCACGTCAATTACAATAGTGGTCTACTTGTAGTTCTACACCGCTCGCTATTCATCCTTTTTGATGCTGTTTTGGGGGTTTGCCAGTCTTCACTTTAACCCAAAATGAAACCCCAACGAAAACAACTTTACGTTTTAACGCGAAACAATAAATCATGTAAATTCTCAAGAACGCTGAGCTATAAATGAAGCCGTGCTAAACCCACGCATGAAAAAAAAAAAATCACAGTTCTGAAACGTTTAAAGATGAAGACACTTACTGCATATTTCTCCCGAACAGTGGATTGGACAGTAGCCTGTCCGCCACATGTGTGGGGTGACTGCTTTTTTATGAGGCAAAAATAACCTTCTGCCCGGGACATCAAGCAGTTTTTACATTTTTTATTCAAAGGAAAAAAAACTTTTTATAACTAAAACATGTTTAGAATCTGCGCACCCCCTATCCAGTTTGTCACTTTCTTTAAAATTGCCTATACGTATGTGTCGTAAGTGGTGGGTGTTGTGTGTGTGTGTGTGGTGTGTGTGTTGTGTGGTTGTGTGGTTTGGTTGTGGTGTGTGGTATTTGTGTTGTGGGGGTGTGTTGGGGAATTTTGTGTGGGGGCGCGCGCGGGGTGTGGTGTGTTTTTTGGGTGTGTGTGGTGTGTGTGTTGTGTGTGGGGGGTGTGGTGTGTGTTGGGGGGTGTGTTGGGGTGTGTGTTTGTGTAAATGTGTGTTGGGTGTGCGCACCAGCTTTCCACATCTATGTTAAAAATGAGGTTGGGAATGGATATGCAAAACATCGTTACACAACAACTATGAAATGAAGATGTGGGTGGGAATTTTGGGCGTAAAGATAAGGGAAAAAAACTTTTTTTCTTAAAATCTATATGTTACCCAGAAAAGAAACAAACTTTGGTTAAAAATTAATCGATCGCGTTAAAAATCTGCGTCGAAGGGGTTTCTTTTTATTGCTTCTTAAGTGTCTTTCCTATCGCATACCATGATAGATTTTAATGAAATTGGAGGGCACAGCAAGTTGAGTGGAGAAAAGCTTTAGGGACTTATGACGGTACCAACATCCATTATTTGCTCCTCATCTAAACCTGATTTCATTTCAAAAGAGTAACACCTAATCATTTCCCCAAAACAAGTCAAATGCGGCACCATTGTCTAAAATTTTATAGATAATCAAGACCACAAAACCCGCTTCCTTTTTCGTGATGTTTATAGCTTGTTATGATTGGCCTGCTGGTGACCACTGTGTTTAAGGAGCGAACAACATAACGGAACTGCGTTTTTCCCATGCACAGTGTATGATCGTTTTTAAACCAGTTTCCCCTTTTAACCCCCCCCGTTGCACAGGAAAGTCACGCTGTGTTTTCACTCCTGCCAGGGGCTGTGAAAGGGAAACTGAGCTCCACACTATCACTTGCTGCAAGGTCGACCCCCAGATTTCTGAAAACGAAATTGTTTAAAACAGGAAAACATTTTTTTGACCTTTTTTTTATGTACACCACCCCCAACACCCCACAAACCCCAACACAACACACGGGCATATCCCCAAAAATGGGGATATATGATAATCCGGTGCTGAGGTGTGCATGCGTTTGCCTTTTCTGGATTTTATTTTGTTTGCAACCCCAAAGTTGGAACAAAACAAAAAAAAAAAAATATTTTTGGGCGATATCTTCTTTGTTGTCCCGCCTTGCCTTCACATACGCAGCCTACCACTAGTGACCGAATCAGCAGCGTGCATCCTCCCCCCACGACACAGTGAATACCATATGCTGTTCCCAGTTTGGATGACCCCTCGCTGACCCCCCCCCCACTCCCCCCCATGTCAGCACAGAGGTTGGGAAGGGGGGGGGTAAAGCGTCCTTTTAGGGCTACGCTCATCCTGTCTCTCGCCCAAAGGTGTCCCGAGGGGGAACAGATGGGGTCCTGAGACGAAGTGTCTACCCCCAAATGGGGATATGTTGGGGAGGAAAAATTTCCCAATACCCAAACCCCCAAATAATTTGGGAAACCCAAAGAACGATCCACAAAAGTTCAATGGGTGATACTGGGGGATCTGGTAGCCCAACATTGGGCAAGTATTTTTTGCACTTCAGTTCCCTGATTTCCCCAAACTTTCAATTTGGGGAATATACACAGAAATTTTTAGGCCCGGGATTTTTGGGGGCAGGATTGTGCTGAAAACCCGAAACCCCGTTTTGTCTGGGGAAGGTGGCCTACTTTCCCCCACGGCAAAAATGTTTTATAGAGGGAGTACCGTAAAAGGGGTCACTAGAAATGCAAAACCTGCATTTAAATGAGTCCCCTGAACGCACCGTGCGAGGCAGAAAAGAACTGACCCCCTCAACTTATGCCCGCCTTCAAGAAAGCCAAGATTTTGTGTTTCACCCTCAGAGAGTTTACACGAAATTTTTTCCCCCTCCATCAAGGTCGTCAAAACGAAAGAGTCGAGATGGAAACGGAAAAAGGAGTGTATCTTCCTGTGACAAAACCCCGTGTGGCGCGGGGGGTGGGGGGGGGTGCCCCCGGGGGGGGGGGGGGGTGGACTTGAAACGGCTACATGTTGAAAGGCCCCAGTTGTTTTAAGGGGGTAATGGTAGCACCCAAAAACCCGCAACTTCGAATTTACCTATTTTAACAATACAAAAATTTTTTGAGGCCCCACCACACCACAACAACACCCACACACACACACACCACACACCCTTTCACGTATTTTTCCGTTTACATGTTGTTGTATCGTCATATTCATCTTATTTGCTTGTTTTTCATTTGATGTCATCAGTCCTGAAGACGGTCATGACCAAACGTCGTGATTCGGTCCTTTTCTTTTCTTCGCCCCTTTTCTGGGTCCTAAAAGATAGTTCGTAATTTTAAAAACAAAGACAGCAGTAAAAAATAATTTGTTTAGTTCTGTTGAGAGAGGCAGGTGTGCCGGGATTTCTGCATAGCTATTTTGTGGGGCCGCTGAAAGCAAAGCGCACATTGTCTTGTACAGAAGCATTAAAACTAAAATACAGTCCTTGTGTTCGAGGGCCTCAATTGTTCGGGGGGGGTCTGTCGTTGTAAACCACGTGTCGTTGGACCAAGTGCGGTGCCCACGGTCGGCCAGATCAAAAGGAAAAATCAAAAACGCACGTGGTCACCGACATTTGGCCCAAAAAGACAGTGGTCAAACGCTTGGCCAACACATTTGGTCCAACGAAACGTGGTCTGCGAACGTGGCACACGACACATCTTTTTGGGTCCATCCCCTTTGGGGGTCCAACACAGGGCCCCCGGGGTTTGGTCACACTGGGGTATTTTACATCCGTCAGACCCAGTCCCCAAAATGGGCAGGTTTGGTTCATTCAGTGTGATGATAGCGGATTAAAACTTCGGTGTTTTGGGGGAAAGCTGACAATGAAAAAAAAATTATAAAACCGCTTTTAATGGCTTCCAACAAAGGCCATGTCTGTGCGCTCCTAAGTCTTCACTTTGAACCCCGCAAACTCGAAATTAAAAATCTCAGATTTTGTTGCAGGTGTGGGGTGCTGCGGCGGAAATCTAAAACAACCTTGGCCAAAGTTTTCCGCGCCGAATTTGACACAAGTGATGGCCCGTTTTCATTTCCTGAGGGGGCTTCTCTTGCCCGATGAAGACCTAGGAGGTCGAAAGGTGTGTTTTTCCTTTTGATCTTCGCCTGTTGTTTGGCGGAGTTTTCAAAAACCCTTTCTAAGATTTCCCTTTAGAATTTCAATACGTGAAAATATCAACGGGCAACCCCCACAACTGGCCTGTTAACGTACAAAATGAAACTTTCCCGAGCAGCAGCACTTGGGAAAATGACAGATTTTAAATGGAAAGACTGGAGACAATTACTGATTTTTTCTTCAAACCAGTGGTGGCAAGGGAAACCCTTTTGCAGGTGGTGTGTGGTGCTGCGTCTTCGTTGGCGAACGTTTCACTTCTGTCAGGGCTCATGAAGTTTCATCTTAGTATTTCAAAGGAAACTTGCTTAACGACGCACGCCGCACCCGTACGCAACCCCACTCCACAACCCCAATATATAAATATTAAAAATTATAATATATATGTTGTTTGTATATAGAATTGGGAACTTAAAAACCCTGATGCCCCTGTTCAATAGCAATGTTCCCCGACTTCTTTTATGGTGTACGTGTGTGGTGCGGTGTGTGTGTGTGTTGTGTGGGGGGGTTTGTGTGTGTGTGTGTTGTGTGGTGGTGGTGCGGGGTTTTGCGTGCGTGCGTGCGTGGTGGAGTGCGCGACGGTGCGTGGGGTGGGGCGTGGTGTGTGCGTGCGTTGTTGTGGTGCGTGCGGTATGTACGTGGTGGGTGCGTACATGTGTGTGTGTTTGCGTGCGTGGTGGGGGGCCGCGCCGCGCGGTGTGTGTGGGTGTGTGTCGGGTTTAAGTCAGGGGGTGTTGTGTGTGAAGGGTGGTGGTGTGTGTGTGTGTGTGTGGTGGTGTGGTGTGTTTGCGGGGTTTTTGTGTTTTGGGGGTGTGTGTGTTGTTGTGTGTGTGTGTGTGTTGTGCGTAGTGCGTGCGTGTTGTGGGGGTGTGGGTTGTTTTTTTTGTGTGGTGTGGGGGCGGGGTGCGTGGTGCGTGCGTGGTGCGGTGTGTTTTGGTTCGTCGTGTGTGTGTGTGTGTGTTATCCAAATTTCCCACTTCACTTAGGGGGCCTGTTTAAAGTGGCGTGTGGCGGCACATGCCCCCGTATTATAAAAAAAAAACTGATAAAAAGGGGAATGTGGGTGGGAACTTGTCGTAAGAGCCCAAAAAAAAAAAAAAAAATCGTTGTATGACATTATACAATAAAAAGAAGAAAAAATTGTTGGAATAAACGAATGTTCTTTACAGTAACTTGCATTGATTAAGGAGGTTTTTTTTTTTCGTTTTTTTTTTTTTTTTTTTTTGCCGTTTATTTTCGGTTTCCCACCTTACCCACCCACGGTTCATTGCCCCCCACAGCCTCGAGGTCCCCCCGGCTTTTTTGTTATTGTTTTAAAAATTCGATTAAAACTACTCTTTTAGTTTGAATAAAATGGGGTAGAAAAAAAAAGAAGAAAATTTTTGGAGGAAAAAGGAACTTTGAAGGGGGGGGGGGGGGGGGGAGATGTGTTTAAACGATCTGGGGTTTTTTTTTTTTTTTTAGAAGACTTGTTTCAGGTGCGACCTTCCAGTTTTGATACATTCTATATCAATTATTTCATTTGATTAACTACCGTCTATTCTAAAAAAGCAGACCCAAAATAGCCACCATTTCCCTCGGGTATTTCATTATCAAGTCCCAAATTTTTCCCCCGGTTTTGTGCTGCAGTTTTCTTGTACGACTTGCCCTTTTGGTGTGGGGTTTTTTGAGGAAAAGACACTAACGTTCGCATTTCTCCCAATAACAGGTGACAAACTGTTATTTTCTTGTGCCTTATGAACACCCGTAGTTTCACCCAAAAAAAATCACACGGTTTTCACCCCTGAAAGGAATCATTTCGGAGGCTGCTGTCAACTTCTTCACCCCCTGCAAGTTTTCCCCCCATGGTTTTGGAAAGAATGATTTTTTTAACCAACGTTTTAAAACAGAAATGTTTTTATGCGCCAAAAAATTCTTTTAAACCCCAATACAGGATCGCTGGTGCATATGCGCACACACAACCACACCCCCCAAAAACAACACCCAACCCCCCCACCCCCCACCACCACCACCACACCCCACACCCAAAAACAACACACACACTAAAAGAATAAAGGAAATAATGTGATCTAGAGATGGGGTGGAGTGGGTTAACGCAGACGGCTTAGATCATGGAAGCAAGGTGCTGGGGGGGAAGGGGAAAACAGTGGCAATGATGGTGAGGGAAAGAATGATTTTTTCGCACTGGTATTAAAAGCTGTTCCCCGTTGGACATTTCAAATTTTTTTTAAAAGGGGGTTTAAAAAAGAAAAAAAACTCTCTTGTTAGTGCAAGGGCCCACGCATCCCCCAAACTGTCATGAAAATCACCGGTAAAGGGCCCAAAAAGCAGAAAGGGAATGCCCCTCAAAAAGGTGGGATAGGTAGCGCTTCTAATCCCTCACCATCAACCCCGGGTTATACCCACCCCCATCCCCCCCCAACCTCCCTCCCCTAACAAAAGGTAAGGGGAAGGGGGTGGGGTTTTACCCCTTTTTCGGGTTTTAAAGGGTTCGCCCAGTCCCCCCGCCCCTGGTCCCCCGATGGGAACATTTTTCCCTCTGGGGGGAAAAGCTTATTAAAAGGGGGGGGCCCCCCCCCAAAAGATCCCGGGTATCTCAAATTTTTTAAACCCGACGAGCCCCATCCAAAACCCCCTTCAATGGGAAATGTGGCGTTGGTAAAAAGGGACAGTTTGGGTGTATCCGGGTTTCCCCTGAATTTAATTTGGGACCTTTCCCGGTAGTATCTTTTCCCCCTTGGGCATATGAATTTTCCTAAATTTGGGGTTGCCCTGATTAAAGTGTATCCCCAATTGGGCTATGAATTTTTTGTTTGGTTCCCCTGTTTTCCCAAGTTTTCCCCCAATGGGAAAAAGGTGAAATTTTAATTTTTTTGGTTTGGGTTTCCCCTGGTTAACATTAGCCTCTTCATTTGGGCCCCCTTTGCTTTTTTTTGGAGTGCTTGCCCTGAACACATAATTCCCCCTGTTTTTGGCGCTTGGCGCAAAAAACTTTGGGGGCCAGGTTTTTGGAGGAAAGGATGTGTGAAGTTTGCCCCAAAAGAAAAAGCCCAAGGCCGGGTCCCCTTTTCCAACCCCCGGGTTTTAGCAACTTGTTGCAGCGGGGGGAAATACCCAGTAAAGGGGGTTTTTCCCCATGCGGGTTTGATAAAAACAGGGGTTTAATGCCCCAGCCCAAGGGCCCCCCCCTTTAAGCCGGCCAAAAATTTTTTCACTCAAAAAAGTATTTGGGGTCTTCCGAACCACATCCGTTTGCACAATCGGGGTTTGTAATAAGCTGAAAAACCCTCGCCCAGCCGGTTTTTTCCAAAAAAAAATTTTGAAACGGGGTTAAAATGAGCGAAGGGTGTTTTCCTGGATTGGCTGGTGTGGACATTGCGGGAACCCACAAAAAACCGCCCGCAGTGTTCCCCTAGGGGGAAACAAAGAGGTCGGGCAGAGAAAACCCAACTAGGCCCCTTTCCCAAATAAAAAAACCCCAAAACTTTGGGCTTTTGACTAACGTTAAAAAAAAAAAACAAAGATTCTGAAAGGGAAAGAGTAAAAGAAAACCTTACTGCATTTTCCCCTTTGAAGCGTGGTGACAATTTAGCCCCTTGCCCCCGCCACAGTGTGTGGATGAGGGCCGTTTTCAGAGAGCCCGAAAACATTCTGCCGGGGGCCCAATAAAAGAGACCTTTTCATTCTTCTAAACCCAGAAGGGGAAAAAACTTACACCGTGTATGAAAAATTTAAAACCAGGGTTTTTTAAAATTGAAACATTTTTTTTTTCCAAAAGTAACTCCATGGTTTGAGTTTGCTTTAAATTAAAAATTAACTATGTGTGGGGTGCGGGGCGTGGTGCGTGGGGTTGCGGGGTGGGAGGAGAGAGAGAGAGGAGAGGAGGAGGGGGAAAAAGAGAGAGAGAGGAGAAAAGCTTGGGAAAGTCCGTGCAGGAAATGTGTGCGTTTTGGAAGTTCACGGGAGAAAAAAACGTAAAAAAAAAAATTTGGGGGGGGAAAATTTGTGCGAAAAGGGAGGGGAAAAAAAATCGTTAACGTTTGAAATATTTGTTATATCGAGGGAAGGGCCCCATGGGTACATGGAAAATTCCTAAGGTAAAACCCGTGTTAAAGTGTTTTAAATTTTGCTTTTGAATATTTTCCCAAGTATTGAAATTAGCTGTAGTTTTGGGGATGAAGTTTCCGGGGAAAAATTTGGGGGCCCAAAAAGAGACCCGTGACCTGGGGACAGGTGTGTGTGTGTGTGTGTTTGTGGTGTGTGTGTGGTGTGTTGTGTGTGTGTGTTGTTTGTTTTTTACGATTTTTGGAAATTTTTCTCTTTGGTCTTTGTTAATGCGAAGGAAAAGGGCTTATTTTTCATGAAACCCAATGTATTGCAATATTATGTTTAGGGGAAAAAAAAGGGAAAAAAATTCCAGTTTTTTTTAAAAAAAAAAATGGAATGCCAAAAAGGGAAAAGGGGTTTTAAACGTTGTGGTAGGCGGAAAACCCCTTTAAATTTTGGAAGGACTTTAAAAAGCAGAAGATTTTGAAGTTAAATTTTTGGGGGAAAAAGCGGGGACAGTAACGGAATGCAGTGCCCAGGGGGTTGTTGGGGAGTGATTGTAAACTCGTCTGTCCGAGTTGCCGTGAAAAAAGTTGTCCAAAATCCCAGTTCTTGAATGCATATGACAATCACAAAAAAAACAAGGCAGTGCGGGGGTGGCTGTATTGATTATTTGTTTAGTGTTTAGACCCTACTGGGCCTCTTTTGGTCTTTATCGGGTTTCCTTCTTTTTTCCAGATATTTTTTTTGCATGGAACCCCCAAGTAAATTATTATTTTTTTCTTTTGTGTATTGGGTTTTCTTAGTTATTCTTTGTTTTGCGTTTTCCCCTTTTTCCGAAAACGCCAGTGGGCCCCCTAGTTTCTATGCGCGAGAGCTGGTAGAATTGCCCCTTTCCTATTGAAAAAAATTTAAAAGGAAATTTACCCTCATGATATCTGGTTTAAAATTTAAAAAACCTTTAAAAAATTTTTCCCTAAATTTTGGTTTTATGAGGTTTTTTTAAAGTATGAAAACCCCCTCATCTGGCAAGGGACCAGCGGGGGTTCAATGGAATAAAAACCGAATAAAAGGGATCATTTCCCCCCGTAAACAGTATGCAGTATGTGTTTTATTTTGGTGTTCGTTTAAACCCCTGAAAAATGTTTTACGAGGAAAAAACCTTTACTGTGTTTTTCACGTACTGCACACCGATCATTGAAGGCGTGATGTCCCCCCTGAAACAATCATAAACTTCGTCCCAAGGTTCCCCAATGATTTTGAAAGGAAATCATTTGTAGAAAAACCCTTAACTTCCGTTCAGAGCTTTTCTGTATGAAACCATTTTTGTGTAAAACACTCCAAAAGGTACACAGAGAGCCCACAAAGTATCCCTTAAGTTACCCCCACACCCACCCACCCCAACACCCCGGGTTGGGGCAAATCCCTCTTTCCCGAAAAAACCCCTCTGTTTTTAACATAGGGCAATAAAATATGTTTTGTTCTTGCCCCCCCCCCCCCCCAAACCACACACACACTCACTACTCACTCACACTACACACGCCCCCACCACAACTATTCACACCCCACCCACAACACACAAAACCCCAACCACCACCCCACACATACACAACACCCCACCCACCCCCACAACAAGCTCTCACTCATGCAAAATTGATTATCAAGGCAGCGAGGTCACCCCAGTTTAAACTCCACTCCCAATTTTTTTCCACCATCACTTCTCCCAAAAAAAATTATTGTATAAAAAAACTATTTACAGGAAAAAACTTCTTTTTTTTCCCTTTACGTTTCGCAAAACACACACACACACACACACCAAAACAACACACCAAAACACAAAAACACACACATATTAAAACAAACCGCAAAACTGTAAAATTTTTTTCCCTCTGAAACCCCCTTTGATTTTGATGAGTGTTTTGGGCCCACTAGTTCCTTTCGTTGAAGGGGGGGGGGGGCCCCTGCACCCGGGAAATGATTTCAAATTCCGTTCCCCCAAGAAATTTTGGTTTTCAAAATCAAAATCCCCCTGGTGGGGGGGCGCTAAAACCCTTTCCTTTTGTGGGGAAATTTTGACCCCCCCTCGATTTTTTGGGAACCCCTTTTTCTACGTTGCGAATTCAAGAAATCAGAAGTTCCCCTCTGTTCCCCCCAAGCCCCAGATAAGGTGGAGCTCTTTTCATTTTGGGCCTCTGCTGCGTTTTTTTGGGGTTTTGGCTCTCTTATCCCAAAATATTAAAAAACCGTTTTCAAAGACCCAGTTGGGGGCGAAAACCCCCTTGTTGCCCTTAAAAGTTCAGACTTTTGTTGGGGAGGGGGCCCTGCTAAAGGGTGCTGGTTAGAGGGCATACTTCGGGTCTTGAGGGGTGGCTTGTGCATTTTTTTTTTCTTTCTGGGGCACTGAAAATTCGGGTTGGAAATTCTGGGGGGGTTTTGGGAAGGCTCGGATTTGGAATGATGCCTTTGTTTTCGGGGCCACTTTTTGACGATCCCGGATGTTTTTTTTTCCCGTTTGGAAGGTCGGGGGGGGCCCCTTTGGATCATAATCACCCCGGAAAAACCCCCGTTCCATGTTTGGTCCCCCGGGCTTTTCCACAGCAGGTTTTTGGGGGCCCCTTGCCGTGTGGAAGTCTTTAAAGTCATTGCTGAAGCTTTTAACTGCGTAGTGTGACCTCTGGGGGGCAAAATGTGTGAAATGATTTTTTTTAACTTGTGGTTGTGTTCCATGCGTCCCTTTCCCCTGGGTCAGCGCTGCTTGATGAGCTCGGACATGTTCCGCGGGTTTGGGTGCTTGCGGAACGGAAACGTAGGTCAGCTGACTTCCTCCATGGGGGGCGGGTTACCACTGCAGTTTGGAGGATGGGTTGACCCTGAGAGGAACTTTTAAATCCCCATAGTTCACCCAAAGCGGGAGCCCCCTTGGGGAGTGGGTATTCCCTTTGTTTTTCCACTGCCCTGTCCGTCTTGCTGGATGTTTCCCGGTTCTTTTGGGGTTTTCTTTTTTTTTTTAACCCCTGTAGCCCCCAAAGTGATCACTGTAAAATTTTTAAAGAGGGGCCCACATTAGTGGCTTTGTCGGGGTTGAACCTATTCCCCAAATCTTACCGGGCCCCCCCCGGGGGGGTTATGTAAGGGTTTTTTTCCCCTAAATGATGTTGGGGGGGTTTAAAAGTCTTAGGGTTTTTAAAAGGTTTTCCATTCCTTTTCACAGTAAAAGGGTTTTTGTATAAAGACACAAGGAAAATTTTCCCAGTAGCCTTTGGGCCCCATAATTTGAGATGTTGTATCAGACCCCAAAGGAAAAAAACCCAGTCCCCCAATTTGTTCCAAAAATTTGAGATGTTGCTGGAAAAGGGAAAAATTTTCCAGTAAACCTTTTTTTTTCCCAAAAATTTGGTGTTGCTGTCCCCCCGGTTTAAATTCCAAACCCAAATTTTCCCAAAAATTTGGTTGTTGCTGCAGACAAAGGAAATTTACCCAGTCCCCAAATTTTTTCCCAAAAATTTGAGTGTTGAAATAACAAAGGAAAAGGTCTTTTTTTCCAATTTAATTTTGGAAAAAATGAAAGGGGGGCTGGTTGTAGACCAATGTGTTTTGGTTTTCTTTCCCAATTTAAAAAAAGGGCCTTGATGCTTTTTCCAAAAACCCAGTGAACTTGACGACTTCTCCATGTTAACCACGGGAGAACTGTTGCCAAAAGTCTTCCGTCAAAACATTTTCGTTAGTTTTCAAAATGAAAATACAATGTTTAGTAAACATAAAACCCTTGAAACCCAAAGAACAGCATTAAACCCTGAATGCAATGCGTATGCCATGAAGAAAAAAAAAAAAAATTAAAGGGCCCGCGCCCTTCCCTTATTTTGGCGGGTAAATGAAAGCCTTTGGGAAAACCGTTCGGGTTATTTTTGAGCGCGGCTCGCATCGTAGATTTGTTTGCACACCGTTTTGGGGGCCCAAAAGTCTTGGAAAAGGGAATCCCCCTCTTGTCGAAAAGAAAAAAAATTTCCTTTATCTTTTTTACATATAGAGTTTTCGGGGAAAATTTGGTAAAAAGGAAAAAAGGTTTCCCATGGAGGCCGAAGAAAAGTTTCCCAAGCATTAAAAAACACCCCTTTGAACCTTTAAAATTAATTGAAAGGGGGAACAAAACATTTTTTGGACGAGCTGGGATGGATCTCTAAAACATGGTACCAATTTATGTGAAAAAAGGGGGAACGTTTGCGCGCAACAAAAGAGACAGGAAGGCCAGTGCACCAAAAAATTCAAGGGGGGTCCCCACATTCCCTTCCAAGCTTCCCCCGAACCTTTTCTTTGCACCCCTGGGGCTTGATGGGAAAGCATTTTCCCAAATCAGCGTTCTTTGATGAATAAAAGAATGTTCCCAAAACCCCCCCCCCCAAAACTAAAGATGACTAAAGGGGTTCTTTTTGGGGTTTCGGGGGACGAAAACATCCCAAAAATTTAAAAATTAGGGGGAATTGTTGCTTTTAAAGTGGGGAAATCAAAATGGCCCGTTGTTTTTCCCCCAAATCGATAGATCGAATAAATAAGCAAAAAAAAAGGGCAGTAAAAGTTGGGAAAGTTAAACTTCGTGGTGTGTGGGGGTGTGTGGGGGTGTGTGTGTGGTGGTGGGGTGTGGTGGGGTGTGTTTTGGGGGTGCGCGCGGGTGTGTGTGTGTTTTGTGTGTGTGTGTGTGTGTGTGTGGTGGGGGGCGCGCGCGCTTTGCGAGGTGCGTGTTTTGCGGGGCGTGCGTGCGTGCGGCGTGGTGCGTGGGTGTGGGGGTGTGGTGTGTGTGTGGTGGGGTTGGGGTTGGTGTGTGTGTGTGGCTTTGCGTGCGTGTTCTTTTTTTTAAAATTTTTTTTTGAATAGTGTTTGGTCAACGAAATCGTTGTTGTTTAATTTAAACCCAAAGGGGGAAAGAGGGGAAACCCTTTTGGAAGTTGAAAAGGAGGGAAAGGGGAAATGCGTGTTAAGGGCCCAACCCTTATTTGTTTGCTGCGCTGATATACGTCACTCTGAAAAAAAAAAAAAAAAGAAAAGAAAAAGACATGTTATGTCTTAAGTTTTAGGAAACCCTAGTCAAAACGGTCAAACAAAATGTCAAATTTCCCGGGAAAATCCACGGCCCCAAAAATGGCTTTGATTAAAAGTAGAACGCCAAAAAATAAACAAGCGTTGTAATGTAAACCTTTAGGGGTTTTAGCCAAGACCAAAAAAGGCTTTGGAAAAGTAGAACCCCAAAAAGCCCAAAAAAGGTTTAGATAAAGTCATCAATTTCCCGGGGAATTACCGGCCAAACAATGGCTTTAGATAATGTAGAAGCAATACGTTTAAAGGGTGCAAATGGTGAAAATGATTTTTCAATGTATTACGACAGGCCCGGGATGGTGGAGGTTGGAGGGGGTGGGGCGGAGGGGGGTGGGCAATACCCCAATGGATGGAGCCCAAAATAAAAAGAAATGGATTCCCCTCACTTTAGAGTTTTGAAAAAAACAAAAAACAAAAAAGTGCTGCCCCTTTAGAGCGTCACATGGGACCTTTGTTTCCCTTTACAAATTTAAAAACCCTGCGTGAGTCAAATTTCTGACAAGGGTCAACCCAGGAAATTTTTGGAAAAAATTCCCTCTTGGGAAGGTTTCAACCAAGGTTTCCTTTAAAAAGAGATGGGTTTTTGTGATTAAAGTAATTAGTGAAGGGTTTTTTTAAATTTTTTTTTTGGACCCAATTTGTCTAAAAAGCCCCGCAAATTTCCGGACGGGGGCCCCAGGCCCACACCCCCCACAAACCCCGGCGATGTTTTACCACAAAAAAAACATCCCTACCCTGGGATCACCACACCACAAACAACAACAACCCCACAAACAAAAACGGCAGCACGCGCCCCACACAGATTTGCAAAAAAAACCCCCAAAAACCTGCAGCGCGAGACACACACACGCACTGGATTTGTATGTGTATATGTGTATTTTATGGTTATCTCTTTTCATATTGTTTCATTTAAACTAGGTTGTTGGAGTTGTAGTCTTTTTTTCAAAAGAAAAAAAACAAAACCAGGACAGCCGCAAGGAGGGAGGGGCCCCGGGGGGGGAGGGAAAAGGGAAAAGAGAGAACCCAAAATTAAAAGCGTAAACCTTTCCCCCCCCCAAAAAGGTTAAAAATTTGCGTTTTAAAGGGGTTTAGTCCCAACCCGAATTTAACTGGTTTTTGTTTCGGCCCGGTTTAAATTTTCACGGATGAACAATTTGAAACTGTCACCATGAAACCTTTTTTTTAGACAGGGAAAACGGGAGTTTATGGAAAAAAGTTCCGGCCCGGCCCATAAGGGCCCGTTTGAAACCTGCACACCCAGGGACTGTCACGTCCCCTTTACCCCCTGAAGAAAAATTTACTGCATTTTTTTCCCCCTTTGGGGACGTTGGCATCGCAGGGCCCCCCCACACCCGGCGTGGGGTCGCTGCAGTCTTAAAAGGGGAACCCGTGTATGGCCTGTTAGGAAATGCAAGAGGTGTGTCAATTTCCCCTTTTAAAAAGTTTGGAAAAGTTTTAAAAGTGTTAGGGAAATTCCCTACACCTTAAAGAAACAAGGGGCAACTTTACTCTATTTGCTGGAAAGGTGTTCGATTTATAATTTTAAATTTTGGTACCCCCCCAGTTTTTTTTTTTTGGGTTTTACAATCCCCCGTTTTTGCGCGGGCCGCGCGCGGCGTGTGTGTGTGTGTGGTTGTGTGTTTTGTGGGGTGTGTGGTGCGTTATGGTGCGTTTCGGCGTGTGTGGGGCTCCAAAGGCGACCCGCCAAAGGAAAAAAAAAAGGGTCAGAGAAATAACTTCAGTCTGCCCAAATTTTTCATGGTTACGGTACCTCAATGACCGAAACCGCAGTGCGTTGACCTCCCCGTGTGTTTGTCGGCCAAAATGATACGCACAGAAAACACTTGGGCTCCCGGAGATGTCCTTGAGGCCCCCGCCAATTGGTGGATCTTCTCTCTGTTTAAAAAAGCCCCCCCCCCAAAAGGGGGCAGTGAGCGTATACAATGGGTTGTCAGTGAAACGGTTTTAAAGGTTTTCAGTGGGGCGTATCCAAGTTGTCAGGGGTATAAGTTTTCATGGCGTATACAAATTGAGGAGCCCTTTTTAAAAGGTTTTCAGTGGGCCGTATACAAGTATACAAATTCCCAGGGTTTCCCTCAACTCCATTTTGCCCGCTTGTGAAGGGAAAAAATGGTTTTTCGTTCTTGTTTTTTTTTGTCTGAAGTTGTTTTTTGCCGGGAAAGGGGACCAAAGGGTCGAAAGGGTGTGTTTTGTCTTTGGTTTGTTTGTCCCCTTTTTTTCGGCGGATGGTTAAAATTTTTTTTTTTTTTTTAATTTATCCCCCGGTGAAGTCTTATGGAAAAGAAAGTTTGTCGTTAACTAAAGTTTTTGGGTTTTTCTATGAAAAAAAGGTTTTTGCGTTTAGGATGAGGAAGTGATTTAAAAATGTTTGGGTCGTTGCAATTGCGAGTTGGGGGGCGCGGGGGCCGGGGCCCCCGGGGGGGTTGTGTTTTTGTGTGTGTGTATGTGTTTTGGGCGTGCGTGGTCCCGGGATTTTGTGTGGGGTGTGTGTGTGTGTTGTGTGTCTGTGTGTGTGTGTGTGCGTTGTGTGGCGCGCGGGGGTGTGGGAGTCAGCCGTTTGGGGCCCGGGGGGTTTGGGGGGCGGGGCTCGCTGGTTTTTGTTTTTGTGTTTTTTGGGGTGTTGTGTTGTGGGTTTTGGGGGTGTGGGTTTTTAGGGTTTTTGGTGTGTTTTAAAGTACTTGTTTTGGGGTGTGTGTGTGTGTGTGTGTGTGTGTTGGGGGTGGGGTTTTTTGTAGTGTGGTTTGTGTGTGTGTGTGTGGTGTGTGTTTTGGGGAGGAGAGGGGGGAGGTGTGGTGGTGTGTTTTTGGTGTGGTGTGTGTGGGGTGTGTGTGTCAGAGAGAGAGAAGAAGGGGGGACAGACAGAGACAGAAGGGAGAGAGGGACAGGGCCGAAGAAAGAGGGCCGAGAGGACAGAAGGGCAGAACCCAAAAAAACAGAGTTTTCATTTTTTCCGGGATCGTTTATGGACCCGGGTGTGAGAAGGAGGAGAGGGGGAGAGAGAGGGGGGAGAGGGTGAGAGGGGAGGAGGGGAGGGGCGAGGGAGATTGAGGCCCGCCCGCAGCCCGCCAGAGACCGGTTTTCCTTGTATCTGCATGGGTTTTGGAAATGGCGGGGAGAAGGGTTGGGAGAAAGTGGGGGGGGGGGGGGGGGGGGGGGGTGAAAGGGTGTTTTCTTTTACTTTTGCTTTTAATGCCCCCCAATTTCCCCGTGCACTTTTTTCTTTCCCTTTTCCCTCGCCATTCCCCCCCCCTTCCCCCCCTCCAACCCTCGTAGGGATGTTAAAGTGTGTGGTGTGTGTGTGTGTGGGGTGTGTGTGTGTGGGGTTGTGTGTGTGTGTGTGTGGTGGGGCGTGGTGTGTGTGTGTGGGGTATGCACAGAGGGGGGAGAGGGGAGAGGGGAGAGAGGAGAGAGAGGGCGAGGAGAGACTAAGAAGCCCGCCCCAAGACAAAAGAAGACGGACCCAGGAGAGAGAGAGAGAGGGGAAATTAGGCGAAAAGGCTGTGGCGTGCAAAAGACCTTTACAAATTTAAACCTTCGGAAAAGGTATGTGGAGATAATGTGTGTTTTTTTTTTAATCACACCAGGCCAAACAAGAAGTTTCGTTTCGGCCAATTTAATTTTAAAAGTCCAACATTAAAAAGGAACAACGTAAAACAACAGAAAAAAAAAATTACGGGCCAAGATAAGAAATTTGAAAAAAAAATTTGAAAAAACCCATCAGTTTTGAATAACGGGGGTTTTAAAAAGTAATCGTGCCCCACTACCCTGTTGTTGTTTTTTTTTTTAAAATTTTAATATCAAACTTTCCTTTTCACAAAAATTTTTTCCCCAGGGTTACGTTCCTCTTTTCCCCAAAATTCCCTTTATGTTTGTTTAAAAGGACGCCTATGTGTTTTTTTTTAACAACACAAAAATTTTCCTTTTCAACTTTTTCACCCTTTACCTTTTGGTTTAAATGGGTTACCCCCAAATTTTGTATTTTTTAAAAAAACCCCGTTTAATAAAAAAAACCCTTTTTTTCCCCCCTTTTTAAAATTTAATCCCCCTTTTCCTTTTAAAACATTTTTTTAAATTTTCCCCTCTCCCCCCCTTTAAAAAATTTTTATAATTTCCCCCTTCTTTCCCAATTCCCCCAACATACCCCCTTTTCCCTTCTACACCACTTTTCAAATTTTCTCCATTACTATCCCAATTTCCCCAATATCCATCCCAATTCCCAATACACTTTTTCCAAAATACCCCTTTCCCCCCCTATCCCACTTTTCCCAAACCCCCTTTTCCCCCCTTTTATCCCCCCTTTTCCCCATACCCCTCCCCCTTTTCCCTATCCCAATTTTTCAATTTTTCCCTTTTTCCCCCTTTAAATCCCACATTTCCCAAACCCCCCTTCCTTCCAACCCAAATTATAACAAAAAACCACCCCCCAACAACCCAAAAACACAAAAACCCCAACCCACCAAAAACCAAAACCCCAAACCCAACCAAAAAAACCCCCAACCAAAAACCCAAAAACCCACCCCAAAACCCCCAACCCCCCAAAAACCCCCCCCCAAAAAACCAAACCCCCCAAAACCCCAACCCCCAAACCAACCAAACCCCAAAACCCCCAAAAACACAAAACCCCCCCCCCAAACCCACACCCCACAAAAAAAACCCCAAAAAAACCCCAACAAAAAACCCAAACACAACCAACAAACCCAAAAACCCCCCCAAAAAACCCCCAAAACCCAAAAAAAACCCCCCAAAAAACCCAAAAAACCAAAAACCCCCAAAAAAACCAAAACACCCCAAAACCAAAAAACCCACACCCCCCCCCACCCCCCCCCCCCCCCCCCCCCCCCCCCCCCCCCCCCCCCCCCCCCCCCCCCCCCCCCCCCCCCAAAACCCCCCCCCCCCCCCCCCCCCCCCCCCCCCCCCCCCCCC
>JAMYXO010002555.1:0-23252 GCA_033310375.1 Conus canariensis | reverse complement strand
TTTTTCCTAATTCTAGGGGCAACCCTGAAAGGGGCCACAACCCGTTTCCTCTTTTCTAGGGGGCAAGCCTAATGAGCAAAAAAACTTGTTTCCCCTCAATTCTAGGGGCAAGCCTGCAAGGGACACAACTCTTTTTCCCAATTCTGGGGGGCAAGCTAAAGGGGGCCCAAAACTCTTTCCCTCAATTTTTGGGGGGGGCAACCCTGAAAGGGCCCAACTCGCCTCCTCAATTTAGGGGCAAGCCTAAAAGGGGGTAACAACTCGCCCCTCAATTCTAGGGGAAGCCGGGGAAAGGGCCCCACAATCGTTTCCCTCAATTCTGGGGGGGGCCCAAAAAGCCTAACTGGGAAACCCTTTTAATTAAAAACTTGCTTCCTCAATTCGGGGGGCAAGCCCTGCAAGGGTCAAATCGTTTTTTCAATTTTGGGGCAAGACTGAAAGGGCCAAACTTGCTTTTTTTAATTTTTCGGGGGGCAACCCCTAACTGACCCAAAATTTCGCTTTTTTTTAAATTCTTGGGGCAACCCCTGCAGGGCCAAACTCCTTCCTAAAATTCTAGGGGAAGCCTGAAAGGGGACAAAAAACTCGCCTCCTAATTTTTGGGGCAAGGGCCGAACGATCTAGAACTGGGCTGCTTCAGTTCTAGGGAAAAAAGCCTAAAAAAAAACAAAACTCGCGGGAAAATTTAGAAAAAAATATACCCCAATTCCTTTTCAACTAATAACATGTTTGAATGTCTATTTAAAAAAAAGAAGTCTTTTCTTTTTTTTGATTCCCTTTTTTTAAGCTAATAGAACTGATTTGGGGAATCAACAAAAAAAAAAAAGTAGTTTATAGGGGACCAGTGTAAATTGCCACCAAAAAAAAATCAACTCCATAAAAAAGCTTTAAAGTTCGCCCGTAAAATATGGGAACCCCTTTTCCCCTAGAGAAAAGGATTACGAAAACTCCAGAAAAATGGAATCACAAAAAAAAACCCGGGACCGGCATTGAGTCTAAAATCAAAGCCATCTGAAAAAAAAAAAACTTCAGTTTAATGGATACACGGTTTCAAGGTGTTTTTTTGCTTCACATGACAACTATTAATTTATCAAACCTTCTTCATGTCAGTGTATTTCAAATCGAATTCAGCTTGGGATTTTCCCCCAAAATGGGGTTTATGCTTGAAACATTGGCACATCTGAAAAATACTTTCAATATAAATTTTACACTTTTCAAATATTTCCCTTGTATAATCCTAACGGCGGAGAGAGGAAAGGGTTGTTGAGCTCTTTTGGGGATAGCCCTTTTCAAAATTTATAATAAATCGGGTTTGGGGGGACACAGAGAGAAGAGAGAGAGGGGGAGAGAGAGAGAGAGAGAGAGGGGGGGGACGAAGGACGGGGGAGGGGGACAGAGAAGACAGGGGAAAGAAAAGAAAAACAGGGACAGAGACAGAAACAGAGAAAAGAGAGAACAATTGAAAAAAACTAAAACAATTGAACAAAATTTTTTAAATGTTTCAGGCCTCCGGCCTTTAACAATGTGGGGTGCGGGCACCATAAGGACAAAAAAAAAAAATGAAACAAATAAATTTTTCGATGTACTAAAAATGCTAATTTAGGGGGGGGGGAAAAAAATTATTCATACTGGTGGGGGGATAGGGTTCTTTTTTTTTTTTCAAGCAAATAAAATATACTAGAAAATATCTCTTGTAATATGACATTTTCGTTTGCAAAAGAAAATTTTTTTTTGTTCAATAGAGTTTAAAATTGCGGTTTTTCATTTATGTTTTTTTTCTCTGAAAGGCTATAAAAGCATTGACTAATAGAACGTGGAGTTCATTTCAATTTGGGGTTAAAAAAAAGGCTGCTTTGTATTTTTTTTTGTATGTATATTCAGGTTTTTAAACCCAAATATGAAAATCTCGTGAAAGTTTTAAATGTTTAAACCTTAAAATGGGGTTTTAGATAGGGTTCTGTTGTAAAAAAGAGCTTAAATGAATAATAGGTGTTGAAGCAAAGAGAGATTTGTAGTAGTAGTGTAGTAGAGTGTAGTAGGGTTTAGTAGTAGTATTTGTAGTAGTAGTTTAATGCGTGCCCCAAAAGTACAGAAACAGTTGAAGTAGCCTAAGGTCGAGGGAAGAAATACATGTATGAAGAGTGGTTTTAAAAAGGACACAACATTGCCGGCTAAAAAAAGTACATGTGACAGGGCTTTACGTGTATTAAAAGGGGGTTTAACATAGGGGGGGCACAACAGTGCCCCGGTAAACGTACATGTGGGCAGGGGGCCCTTTAATGTTAGGGAAGAGTGGTTAAAAAATTTTGGGGGCAACATGCCCGGGTAAAAATTACAGGGACAGGCCTTTAAGTTTTATGAAGAGTGGTTTAAAATTTTGGGGGCCAAAAAAAGGCCGGCTAAACGTACATGTGACAGGGGTTTTACAGTGTATGAAAAGTGGTTAACATAGGACAAACAGTGCCGGGGTAAACTACATGGACAGGCCCTTTACAGTGTTGAAAAGTGGTTAACTAGGCAAAACAGTGCCGGGCTAAACGTCAAAGGGGGGGCAGGCCTTTTTTCAGGTATGAAGAGGGGGTTTTTCATAGGACACAACAGTGCCGGTAAACAAATGTGACAGGGGTTTTACAGTGTAAGAAGAATGGTTTTAAAATAGGACACAAAAACAGTCCCCCGGCTAAACTTTTCATGTGAAAAGGCCTTTACGTGTTTGGGGGAGTGGTTAAAAATGGAAACCCAACAGGGGCCGGCTAAAAAAAAAACATGTGACAGGCCTTTTCAGTGTATGAAGATGGTTTAAAAAAAGGACAACGTGCCGGCAAAACGTACATTGGGGAAGGCCTTTACATGTATGAAGAGTGGTTAACATTTGGACAAAAGGGGGCCGGCTAAAAAGTACATGTGACAGGCCTTTAAAATGTATGAAGAAATGGTTTAAAAATAGGGACAAAACAGTGCCGGCTAAAAAAAACATGGGGCCTTTTTACAGTGTTGAAGAGTGGTTAAAAGGAACAAAAACAGTGCCCGGCCCAAAAAGTACAGTGACAGCCTTTACAAGTGTATGAAGAGTGGTTAACGTAGGACAGAACAGTGCCGGCTAAACGTACATGTGACAGGCCTTTACAGTGTATGAAGAGTGGTTAACGTAGGACAGAACAGTGCCGGCTAAACGTACATGTGACAGGGCCTTTGCCATCTTGGCCACACTCCACAAAGGGAAAACCCTGGAAAATGCTTGTCATAGTACAACCCAAAGGACATGCTGTACGGTGAGCTGGCTACAGGTTCCAGACCCACAGGACGGCCCGCCCTACGCTACAACGATGTATGCAAGCGACCTGAGGGCAGGCAGCCTCGACCCAGCAGACCTGGAGATAGCAGCTTCAGACCGGGTCAGCTGGCGGTCTATCAACAAGGCCGACATCAAGAGAGCAGAGCAGAGGAAAGAGGTCCAGTGGGAAGAACTGAGGCGGCCACAGACGCCAAGAGGAATTGCGTCGGCACCCACAGGACACTTATGGACCGAGACTTCACCTGCAGCAACTGCAATAGGGTCTGCCGCTCGAGGATCGGGCTCTCCAGCCACGGCAGGCGCTGCATCTCCACAAACTGACTGATCCACGGCGCAACACCATTGTCTCTCCAGACAGACGGATGAAAAGTTGACTGATTGATTGATTTAAAGTCAATGTCGAGGCAATAAACTAACGCCCTAACTAACCAACTAACTAGTTAACTAATTAACTAACAAGCTAACTAACTAACCAGCTTCCCCTTCGATTTCTTTTATTTTAAATTCACCCCTTTTTGGTAAATTTTTACTTCAGCCCGCTTCTTTTTTCAAAAGGGAATTTTAGGCGTTTGGAAATTTTTGTCAGGGTGTTGGGGTGCCCAAATTTTTTCCGAATGCACACTTTTTCAAAAGGGGCTTTTTTTCCCCCCCTACATTTAATAAAAACTTCTTCCCTCGTGGAAAAAAAACCAAAAGACAACCAACGACAGCTGTTTAAAACACAACAGACAGAAAAAGGGCAAAAAAAATGAAGCAGAGAGCCAAAACGGGCCACCGGTTTTCCCACTAAAGCACTTTTTAACATAGGGTAAGCCGGTTTGGGGTTTGTAGCATAAAATTTAGGCCAGCCACCCCCCGCCCACAAAAAAAAATTTCCCCAAAAACAATCAAATTAGCGCCAGTCTAAAAATTTCCCCAACCCTTTAAAAAAGGGCCTTTGGAGCAAAAATTTTTTTTGGTTTAAAGCCACAGATAAAAGATGGGGGGGGCCCTTTTTTCTAAAAAGGGGCCATCCCTTTTTCAACAAAAAACAAATTCTCAAAAAAATCTAATTACCCAAAGTCTAAAAAAAACTCCCCTTCTTAACCGGGGTTTGGAGTAGTATTTTTTCCCCGGGTGTGCAACCAAAAATGAAGAAAAGGGGGCGCCGGGGCCCTCACCGCGGCCAGTTGTTTCATGGTTTCCCCAACCCAGTTTTAGCCTCCCCCCTCTTGAACGTTTCTCCGACCCAATGGGCTCCCCCCTCCCCCCAGGCCCCCAAAAACCTATTTGTCCTGTTGACCACACACACCCCCCACACCCCCCCCCCCCAAAACCACCCCGCGCCGCCCCGCCCCCCCAAAACATTCTTTTCCCACCCCCCGGGGGCGCCGCACGAAAGGCCCCCCGAAACGCATAAACATATACACATACGCGCGCTTATACTTTTTCTCACACACAAAACCACCCCACAACCACAACACACACACAAAACCCCACCACCGGGGGGCACGAAACGCCCCCGCACCCCACCCAAAAAAAACAACCCCAAAACACACACACACAACCCCACACCCCACACCCCCCACCCACACACAACACACACACCTTTTTACCAAACCATAAAAATTATAAAAAAAAAAAAAAATTACACATGCAAAAAAAAATCCCACATACACAAAAAACGGGGAAACACACACACATGGGGGCCCGCGCTTACGAAATTTTTGACACTCCCGTTGCAGAAAACAAAACAAAATAAAACCAAAATTATTTTTTTTTGGGAAATGATAGTGTTAATAAAAAATAAAAAAACCAAATAAAAAAACTAAATCGTTTTGTATGTGTGCTGCTTGCGTGCTTGTGAGTTGTTGCGTGCGCGTTTTGTGTGTGTGTGTGGTGTTGTGTTTGTGTGGTGGGGTTGGTGGTGTGTGTTGGGGTTGTGTGTTGGATTGCATGTTACCTTTTTTTTTGCAAAATTCCACTAACCGCCCCTACAAGTTACCCTCTCTTTAAAAATATTATATCCTCAGTGGAACTGAAATGTTACCCTTCCCCATTTGCAGCCTTTGTCCTTTTTGATTTATTTTTAACCTTATTTTTGCAACCTTGTCCTTAAAGGTTTAAAAATTGTTCCCCCTTTTAACTGCAACTTTTGTTTTTAATGGATTGCATGTTTACCTCAAAATGCAACCTTTTTTCCTTAATGGATTGCATGTTATTTATTTTACTGCAAACCTTGCCCCCTTAATGGATTAAATTGTTACCCCCTTTTCCACGAAAATTTTGGGCCCCCTTTAAAATTGGTTTGCAGGGTTACCTCTTTACTGCAACCTTGCCCTTTAAAAGGGTTTTGCATGTTACTATTTACTGCAACTTTGCCCCTTAATGGATTGCATGTTCCCTTTCTATTTTGAAAAACCTTGTCCTTAATGGATTGGCATTTTCAACTTACTGCAACCTTTCCTTAATGGATTGCCTTTTTTTTTAAAATTTTTAAAATTTTTTAAAATTTTTTTTTCCCCCCCCTTTTTTTTTTTTTTTTGGGCCCCCCCTTAAGGGAAAATTTTTTCCCCCCCCCTTTTAAGGGGAAACCCCAAAAAAATTTGGGCTTTTTCCCCCCCCCTTTTTTTTTTTCCCCAAAAAACCCCCCAAAAATTTTTTTTTTAAATTTTTTTCCCCCGGGGAAAAAAATTTGAAAAAATTTTTTTTAAAAATTTTTTTTTTTTTTTTTTTTTTTTTTTTCCCCCCCCCCAAAATTTGGCCAAAAAAAATTTTTTTTTTTCCCCCCAAAAACCCCTTGTTCCTTTTTAAAAGGGGCCCCCCCCCAAACCCTTTTTTTTTTAAATTTTTTTTAAACCCCTTTTGGAACCTTTTTTTTTTTTTGGGTTTTCCCCTTTTTTTGGGGGTTTTTAAGGGTTTTTTTTTCCCCTTTTTTCCCCCCCCCCCCCTTTTTTTAAAAAAGGGTTTTAATTTTTTTTTTCCCCCCCCCCAAAAAAAACCCCCCCCTTTTTAATTTCCCCCCCCTTTTTTCCAAAAAAAAATTTTTTTTTTTTTTGGGGTTTTTTTTTTAAATTGGTTTTTTCCCTTTTCCCCCCAAAAAAATTTTTTTTTATTTTTTTTCTTTTTTTTTCCCCCCCAAAAAATTTTTTTGGGGGAAAATTTTTTTCTTTTTTTAAAAAATTTTTTTGGGGGGGGTTTGGGGTTTTTTTAAACCCCTTTTTTTTTGGGGAAAAAATTTTTTTTTTTTTTAAAAAAAAAACCCCGGGGGGTTTCCCCCCCTTTTAATTTTTTTTTTTTAAAAAAAAATTTTTTTCCCCCCCAAAAAAAAAGGGGGCCCAGGGGGGGGGGGGGGGAAAAAAAAATTTTTTTTTAAAACCCGGGGGGTTTTTTTTCCCCCCCCCCCCCCGGGCCCCCCTTTTTCCCCCCCCAAAAATTTTTTTTGGGGGAAATCCCCCCGGGGGCCCTTTTTTTTTTCCCCCCGGGGGGGAAAGGGGTTTTTTGGGGGGGGCCCCCCAAAAAAAAACCCCGGGGGGGAAAAAGGGGAAATTTTCCCCTTTTTCCCCGGGGAAAAAAAAAAAAATTTTTTGGGGGGTTAAAAAAATTAAAAACCCCCCCCGGGGGGCCCAAAAAAATAAAAAAGGGGCCCCCGGGGGGTTTTTAAAAAAAAAAAAAATTTTTTTTTTTTCCCCCCAAAAAAAAAAAAGGGGGCCCCCCCGGCCAAAAAAAAACCCCCCCCCCCAAAAAAAAAATTTTTTTTTTTTTAAAAATTTTTTTTTTTTAAAAAAAATTTTGGTTTTTTGGGGGGAAATTTTTTTTTGGGGGGAAAATTTAAAAATTTTTAAAAATTTTTTGGGGTTTTTTTGGGGGGGGGGGGGGGGGGCCCCCCAAATTTTTTTGGGGGAAAAAAAAAAACCCCCCTTTTTTTTTTTTCCCCTTTTTTTTTTTTAAAAAAGGGGGAAAAAAAAAAAAAACCCCCCCCCCCCGGGGGGGGGGTTTTTTTAAAAAAAAAAACGTTTTTTTTTTTTAAAAAAAAAAAAAAAAAGGGGTTTCCTTTTTCCTTTTTTTTTTCCCCTTCCCCCGCCCCCTCCCAGGCCATCTTGTTCAATTTTTGCCAAAAACCCCTTCCCCTTTTCCCGTTTTATCCTTTTCCTCTTTTTGTGGGGGAATTTTTAAAATTAAAAACTGCCAAAACCCCCAAAAACCCGGCGCCCCAGTTTAGCTTTTTGCACGTGGAAAAAAAGGGAAAAAAACCCCTTTTTGGGGTTGACCACCCTGAGTAGATCTCTTACTCAAGACAGACCAAAAAAAAAATGTCATCTTCCCGGGGACGTAAAAACAGTATCCCCCCCACACAAAAAAACGCCAAAAATTATTTCCTCCCAAAACAATAAAAAACCCCCAAATTGCTGCTAACAGTTTTTTTACGGGGAGTCCTGTTTTGGCTTTGATGTTGTGATTTGGGGGAATCGGGAAAAAGGGGTTTTATTTGTTAAAAAAATTAAAAAAAAGATTGTTTTTTTTGTGTGTTAGATTAATTTTTTTACGTTTTTGCCTTTAGTTTTTGGGGTTTTTGGGGTTATGTTTTTTTGCCCTTTGTTTGGTGTAAGCATTTCCAGCGTTCATTTTAACCCTTTTCATGGAATAACAAAAAGCCCCCCCAATTGGGCGAAAAAATTTACAGGCATTTTGTTTTTTTTTTTGAAGGGGGAAAAAAAACACAAAACGCCCCCAGGGAATTTTTTTCTGGTATACTGGCTTGTTTTTAAAAACACATTCGTACAATACCGGGTCCATTTTACAAACCAACAAAAAGGGTTTTTGGTTTTCCAAATTCTTTTTTTTTACGGGGTTGTGGTTTGTTGTGGGGGGGTGGGGGCCCCGGGGGCGCCGCGCGCGGGCCCCGGCCCCCGTGCATGCGTTGTGTGTGGGGGGGGGGTTGTGTTGTGGTCTGGGGCCCCGGGTTTTGCGGTTGGTTTTTCTGTGTCGGGGTTGTGCCCCTTTGTTTGTTGTGCTTGGCCCCCGGGTTTGTTGGTGGGGTTGGGGCGCGGGCGCTCTCGTGGGGGGTGGTGTGGGGTGGTGGGGTGTGTTGTGTTTTTTTTTGGGGTGTGTGGGGGTTTTTGGTGGGGTGTGTTGGGGGTGTGTTTTTGGGGGGGAAGGGGGGGAGGGGAAGGGGGTCAAGGGCCCCAAGGGGGGGGAACGGGTGGGGTTAGAGGGTATACCCCCCCGCGGTAGACAATGGGGAAAAGGGGAAGGGAGGGGCGGGAGGGGAACCCAATAAGGGAAAGGGGAAAGGGAAAAATAAAATGAGGCCGGGGAAGTGGGTTTGGGTTTGTTTTGTTGTTGTTTTTTTCTTTATGAAATTTAAAGTAATTTAAAATTTGGAAGTAACTGGGGAAAAAATTACCGTTTTCAGGGGTGGATGGGCGTTTTTTTTTCAAGCTTTTTTTTAAAAAAATTTCGGGGGGGGAACAATTAAAAACGCCCCCCCCGGGAACCCCCCTTTTTTTTAAACCCCAACCCCCCCTCATACCCCCCTGATTCTGTAATTTTCTGGTAATTTTGCCCTCAACCCCGCTGTGTTGCCCCGTTTGCATACAGGCCACTCTTTTTTTCACCCCATTTTATTTTTTTATTAAGGTGGGAGGAAAAAGGCCCGTGGTGCTTTTCCATGTCCCTGAAAACCACTCACAGTGAAAAATGTTTTTTTTTGATGTTGGGACTTTGCACGATGGGGGAAAAAAACATTTTTTCAGTTTCGTTTCATAAAAGGAGGGGCCCACTCCCCGTGCGGACTAGTCCCCTTTTTACGCTCACAACATCCGCTAATTTTTTGAGCCCCAAACTACGCATGGGTTCAAGCTTGGGGGAAAAATTAAAATTTTTAACAAACAAAGATGAGAAAAAACTGAAAAGGGGGTCCCCCAGGCAAACGCCCCTCCCCCAAAGGGTCTGACCTCCGCATTAACCCCCAACGCGCTGGTCAACCTTGAGCCCCCTACCTAAGATTTTTTTTTTTTTATGGTTTTTTTTTATTTGAGTGTAAAAAATTTTTGTTTTAGGGGGGATATAGGGGGGGCCCGGGGGGGGGCCCCCTTTGTTTTTTAAACCCCGTGGGGGGGGAAATTGGGGGGAAAATTTTTTAAATGAAATTTTTTTAGGGGTGGGGGTGGGGGCCCAAATCCCCGGGTTTTGGGGGTTTTTGGGCCTTTTTGGGGGTTGTATTTTTTTTTGGGCCCCCGGGGGCCTTTGTTTTTTTTTTTTGGGGTTGGGGGGGGAAAACGTTTTCCCCCCCCCCCGGGGTTGGGGTATTTTTGGCCCCCCCGGCCCGTGGGGTTCCCCGGGGCCCTTAAATTTTTTGGTTTTCCCCCCCCCTTTTTGCCGTGGGCCCAAAAAAGGGGTTTTTGGCCGGGGTTTTGTGTGGGTTTTTGTTTTGGGTGTGGGGGGTTTTTGGGGGTTGTTTTGGGGGGTTGGTGTTTGGGGGGGGGTTTGGTGGTTTTTTTTGGGGTTGGGTTTTTTTTTTGGGGGGTAACCCCACACACAAAACCCTGAAAATATTTAAAAAACCCTTGTACCATACCCCCTCTGGGGTTAATATGGGGTTTGGGGGGGTTTTTTTTGTAGGGTGGGCGGAGTTTTAACCCCTCATTTTTTGGCGGGGTTTGGTGGTTTTTGCCTTTTTTTGTGGGGTTAAATTGTGCTTTTCGTTTTATGGGGGCCCCCCCCCCCTTTTGGGTGGGGGGGAACGGGGGTTTAAAAAGCCCCGGAAAAGGGGTTTTTTTAGGGTTGTGGGGGGCGTAAAAAAAGGGGGGAGGGGGAAAAGGGAATGCCCCACCCCCTTTTTTTGGGGTGGGGGTGGGGTGGGGGTGGGGGGTTTTGGGTTTTGTGTGTGTGTTTTTGGGGGTGGTTTGGGGGTTGGGGGGTTTTGGGTTGTGGGGTGGGGGGGGTTTGCCCCGGTTTTAAGGGTATTTGGACTGCGTGCTTTTAAAAATTTTTAAAAAAATGATTTTTTAGGAAAAAAGAAACCAAAAACCCAAGGGGACCTTAAAATTTCCCAAAAATTTACGTCCCCCGGGGGCACAAAAACCCGGCTGGCCCGGGGCCACACCCTACACTTTTAAACAAAATGAAAACCAAAAAAAAATTTCCCCCCCCCCCCCCCCTCCCAACAACACCCCCCCCGGCCCGGCCGGGGGCCCCGGCCCAAAACCACAACCCACCCCCACCCAAAAAACCCCCCTTTAAATTTTTAAACCCCACATTTTCCAAAACTCCTCCCATTCCCCCCCCCCCCCCCCCTTTTTTGTTTTATTTTGGGGTTTGTGTGCGCATGCGTGTTTGCGTTTTTTTTTAACCCATGTTTGTGTTTTTTTTTGGCACGTGTCTGTGTGTATGTGCACCGGGGTGTGTGTGCCTGCCATAAATTGGGTGTACTTTTGCGTGGTGCAGAAGTGCGTGTGCATGTGTGTTGTGTGTGTGTGTGTGTGTGTGTGTGTGTGGTGTGTGTGTGTGTGTGTGTGTGTGTGTAGTTTGTGGGTTTGTGTGAGCACACACACATATCTGCATATATATCTGTACATATCTCTGTGTATATGTGTGTGTTTTTGTACTGTGGGCGTGTACTCATGTGCGTGTGTGTTATGCATTTGTGCGTTCATGTGCATACGTGTATGTGCCCACGCTTGTGGGTGTGGACGTGTACATGCACGCATGTGTATATGTTGTGTGCGTAGGAGTGAGCGAACGTATGCGCACACACGTTTGTGTGTGTGTGTGTGTGTGGTGTTGGTGTGTGTGTGTGTGTGTGTGTGTGTGTCTGTGTGTGTGTGTGTGCCTGTGTATGTAGTGACTGCGTGCGTGAATGTTCAAAAGATGACTTAGGATCAAGAACAAGAACAAGACCATCAAATACAACATTACGTGCACAGCACACAGGCGCTGCGCGCACACACATACACATAACAATGAGAAACAAAAACCTCCCCCCCCCCCCCCCTCACCACACACCCCCCACGCCCCGCGCGCGCGCGCCACACACAACACACACACACCACACACACACACTTTCACTCACTCACTCACTCTCTCACATGCACATTCACACACCAAAGATTGCACACTCATGTCCGTGGACTCCCTAATTAACATGCTAGCATCCCCCCACATAATGAACACACACACACACACGCGCGGCGCGCGCGCGCGGCGCGCGCGCGCGCGCCTCGCATTACACAGACAACACACACGCATATACACACATATACACCACTCACTCACTATCTCACAACACACACCACACTCACACACCAAGCTTGCACACACATGTTTCAATGGACTCTCTAATTAACACGCTGCCATCAACCCCCACTGATAAAACACACGCCAGTGCACACACGTCTACAGTATGCGCTGGGGGCCCTGAGAGATTCAAAGTCTTATCTCAGTTGGCATGTGTTTTCATCTTTTGTGTCTGATTATTGGAAAGGGCCAGTATGAGTTTGCCCCAATCTTCTAGGAGGCCCTTCGCGGTGTTGGCCTTGGAGATTATTCCAATGTTTTTTTGTTTGGTTGATAATGTTTCTTGCCCTTCCCTTTAGTCTGGAAGTGCGGCCACTTCTTCTCTTGATGTTCAGATCTAAGATATGGTCTATGGTATAGTGGCTTTTGCTCTTTGTTTCCTTGAGTGATTCTTCAGATTTCTTATCACATCAGATCGGCCAAGCGTTGTAATCCAGTTTTCTATTCGTTGTCTGCCAGCCATGTGTCTGCTTCCTCGTTTCCTTTAACTCTAGCATGTCCAGGGCAGTACATCCATATGAGTCTCTCCGATGGAAGGGCTGCGCATTAGTTCATTCCAAGCAGGGCTTCCCATTCCACTTTTCACTTTCTGAAATAGGTTCATGGGAGTCAGTCAGTATCATGGCTTGTTGAGTTTGAAACTGGCTTATGGATGTAAGCCAGTAGAGTGCTTGTGTCACTCCTTTTACCTCCATTGTTTAGACTTGAAGATTGTTAAATGTGTGTGCACCATTGTCTTCCTGAATATGTTCGGCCCATTTTGTTTTTTCACTGTGTATCCCCAGCCTGACTTACCTTTGGTGACAGATACCGTCAGTGTATATTACAATATCATCTTTTGTGCAAAGGTTTTTCTACCTGCATCTGAATTTCTGCGTTGGTTTTGCCTTCTGGCCATTCTCGACAATATCTTCCAAGTTCTGGAGCGGATTGGCAGTTTGGTAGAGGTGTTTCAAGTGGTCTGGATATTTCTCCCATTCCTTGGTTTCTTTGAGTTTCTGCAAACTGGCACACAAGCTGTTTTCTGTCTTCTGCCTGTCCCATCCATGATTTTTCACGTCCTAGCCGAGTGCCTTTTGTTTCCTTGACCGCCGCATGAAGTGGGGTTTTTGGGGTTTTTTCAAGTGCTCTGAAATATGCCTTCACCTGTTCTAGCTTGTGTCTTGTCTGCATTGAAGGAAGGGTCGAGCAGGTATCACATAGTTTCAAACTGGTGTGTCTTCCGTGGTTCCCAGGATCAATCTCATTGCTTTCATTTTAAATTCTTTCTTAATTTGAGAGAAGGTTGCTGTTGGACAGTTTGTTGTAAGCCCTAAATCCATTATCTATTCACACTGAGTACAAGTACGTAATACAGTCGGTAGAGATGGCGCTGTTCATTGCCTTTAGCTGCCATTGCTTTCATGGCAGATAGGCCTTTTTTTGCATTTAAAGAAAATTATTCTCAACAATACTTTTCTAAAGGTTAGCATTCTGTCAAAGCCTACACTCAAATAGCGTAGGTTGTTAGTTGATTCAATTGGTATTCCATTGAAGTAAACTGGTGAGGTTACTTGTCCTTATTGTCTTGTTGTTGAGAATGCAGACTAATGTCTGGGCTTTTGTAGGGTTGATGGACGATCCAGTTTCTTGACACCACTGGGCAATGTTGTTTCAACTGTTGCTGAAACTGCTTTCGTTCTTTCTTGAGTATTCTTTGATGTTTTGTAGATCAGGCCGTCATCTACTAATACTAAACACTCGAGCAATTCCGTTTTCGTTGAGGTTCTGCAAGGTCTTTGGTTGTAAACACTGTACAAAACGGGGGAAAAGAAAGAGAAACCCTGGAGGTAAATCCCATAGAAAAGTTTATGAAGGCTCAGATGTCCATTCTCTAAATCGTAGGATGACGGTTTCGCTCCCGAAATGCCGCTACCATCCATTGTGTAAGTGTCTTGCTGACCTCCATAGTCCAAGGAGTAGTTCCATTGAGAAGCAAGAACTGTACATTGTTGTATGCGTCTTCCAGATCTATTGCAACAGCTAATGTTTCTTCCTTTCTTTGGAATCCTTCGTACACTTCATAGGCAAAAGCGGCCCGCATTTTCCCATGTACTTTTTGCCTGTTCTGTAGCCTCCTTGATTTGATGGGAGGATTTTTGTCGACTTTCAAGATCTCTTGCGAGTTTTCTTGCTTTGATTCGTTCCATAAGCTTTCCTACTATATACTGCATAGTGAGAATGCGGTAGCCATTTAGCTGAATGATGATCTTTTCCTGGTTTGGGTAAAGCTTTCGGGTAGCTGTGTGTCCAGTCTTGTGGGACATAGCCTTTATCGAAATTCTCCTGGTTAGAGACTGAAGAGTTGGGCTCTCTTCTCTTCCAAGAGCTGTTTGGTATCTGCATACCGTTACTTTGTCCTGGACCTGGAGCACTATTCCTTAGTGCATCTAGCTATTGCGTCATCCAGTTAAAGATTCTGTGATTTCTCATCAATGCCAGTCTGAGCTAGGTGTTGGTTTTAACTTGGTCAAATATTTCTTCTTTTCCTCCAGATTTCTTTGATCACTCTGTTGTACGAAGCGTTCAATACAGCCGACCCCTTTCTCCCAAATTTGTCTTAAGTGTGTGATCCCATCAGCGTCTAAGATATCTGGGGTTTGCGTTTTGTTTTGTGTTTTTCCTTCTATACGACTATATAAAAATGTCAGAAACTGAGTCAGTGTTGTGTCACAATTAAGTGACAGAAAAAAATTGTTGCCACTTTGGTTTTTCTTTTGCTTCTTCCAGCTACTCTTTCGAATTGTTTCAGTTTTCTGAATTCATATCTGTTTTAAATACCTAGATCAGGGCAAGGGTTTTCTTCTTTCTCTCTGCCAAATTTCTTACAGCCTTGCGTTTCTCTTTCCGGGCTGTTTCCGTGTCTAATTCCACCAAAGGGGTTGAACGATTTGTTTGGTTTGTAGCATTGTTTTCTTTTGCATCTTCTTACTCCTTAACGTTCCTATGATATTCCCTTCATTGTTGTTGTATTGAAAAGGGTCCTTTGCCCTTCATTTTGTGTAACTTTTTGATAGTTTTCTGTAAACTGAACACAACAGGGGAAATGGTCACTTCCATGATGAAGAAGTACTTCCGCACTCATGCCTCCTGTGAATTTTGATCCAATGAGTGCAAAGTCAATGACACTGTCAGTGTCACCTTTGCCTCCCTGTTATGTGCTGGGATGAGTTTCAGTTCAGCTTCAGTTTCATCAAGGAGGCGTCACTGCGTGGGGAACAGTCCATATACGCTACAACCACATCTTGCTTAATTTTGAGACAACACTACGCATGATTTGAAAGCGATGGATAAAATGAATTTAACAACAAGAATTGGGGAATGATTATTGTCAGTACACCAAGAAGTACTTCATCCAAACATCGTTTCCAGTTGCAATTCCTTGAGGATTGGTACCATGTTGATCCCACAATTTGAGCGAGCATTCAGATCTCTACATAGTATAAACACACAGTCTCCAAATCATGTTTCTATTTCCTCCAGAAAGGTCCAATCCGTTTTTGATGCGTGGATAACCTGGATGTATGTACGCATTGATGAGTACAAGGCTTTTTCTTGATTACCATCCGGTCTTTCTAGCATCACACCCATTAGCTCACGTGTGCTGTTACCACCATTTTTCCAAGTTCTATCCTGGACAGTTTGTTTTTCAAGTTGTTGTTTTTTTTTTTATTATCATAGCTGGTCCTCCGTCCATCATGCTTTTGAAATATTATGAAAGTCATCCAATTTGTAATGGTCTGTGGGGGCGGCACTTCTAGTTTCTTGTGAGACACAGAACTTCAAAGTCACATTGCTAGTTTTTTTCAATTGTTGAGATCCCTCTTTCTGGCACTGCAGCAAGTTCCAAGTACAAATCCTGAAATATTTTCTTGGATAGTCTTTCAGCTTTTGTTATATTTCCCATCTACCATTCTTCTTCTCCCACGTCTTTTTTGCTAACGCCGACTATTGTTTTGAGGGGATCCAGTTTTTAAGTCCCAAATCCTGCACCCGAAAGATCCCCAAGGTGCAAGTGAGACAAAGCATTTTTGAGAAACCCATAAGAAGGTATTCTCGGTGTTGAGGGGTCATAAGCCGTCGTCCTGACACAGAGCCTCGTATCAGGGAAGGGCAATAGATGTCCATACATGTCAGGAATGCCTGCACATATGATGTCCGTCAGCCTGGTGTCGCCCAAGGGCCAGACTGCATACAGTTCGAGAACTGTTTAACCCAACAGCCATTCATCCCCTTGGTACTGTATGAAAGCCTTGGGATTTGGGGGAGGTCGACTCCCAAAATAAAAAAGGAGGAGGTGACAGCAGGCGGGGGGGGGGGGGGGGGGGGGGACAGCTGGGAAACATAATAGTGAAAAGTGTGCATCATTATGTTCTTTTTCTGTGTTTGCTTCTCATTTGTAGTTCTTCGAGCGAGTGTAGCCAGGGGAGCTTAGAGATGATGTTTTTAAGCTATATGTGAGAAAACCGGCCAATTAAAGACAAAGGAGACTTCGCGGATTTTGTTGTGTAAAGCTATCTGTTGAGACAAGCCATGACGACCTCAAAACAAGAACTGTCGTCTACCAACATGTCTTCTGTTACCATGACGACTTCAGGACCACAGCTGTCGTCTATAGCACAACAATATCTCCTGATACCACAAGCAACATTAAAACCACAGCTATCATTAAAATCACAGCTGTCGTCTATAGCACACAATATCTCCTGATACCATAGCACAACATTAAAACCACAGCTGTCGTCTATAGCACACAATATCCTCCTGTATTACCACAGCAACATTAAAAACCACAGCTGTCGTCTATAGTACACAATATCTTCTGATACCATAGCAACATTAATAAAACCACAGTTGGTGATCTGTAGCACACAATATCTCCTGACACCATAGCAACATTGAAACCACAGCTGTCATCTATAGCACACAATATATTCTGATATCACAGACATATATAAAAACCACAGCTATTGTCCGTTGCACACAATATCCTATGTTACCATGACGATTCATAAATCCACAGCTGTGGTCTAAGCAACATTGCCAATGTGCTCTGTTACCACGATTGACCTTTGAACCACGGCTGTCTTCTAATTAGTACACAAATGTCCTTAGTTTTCCATGGCAGCCTTGGTACCAATAACTGTCGTTAAAATCCTCCGTTACCATGAGGGACCTTAAATCCACAGTGTTATAGCCAAAAGTCCCTTTGTTAGGGGGGGGGGTTTAAAAATTTTTTTTTTGGGGGTTTGGGGGGGGGGGGGGGTTTTTTTTCCCCCCGGGTTTTTTAAAAAAAGGGGGGGGGAAAGGGGGGAAAGTGTTTGGGGGGGAAAAAAAATTTTTCCCCCGGGCCCCCCAAAAAAAAAAAGGGCCCCCCCAAAATTTTTTTGGAAAATAAAATTTTGGGAAAAAACCCCCCCCCAAAAAAAAAAAGGGTCCTGGCCCCCAAAAAAACCCCCCCCCCCCCAAAAATTTTTTCAAAACCCCCCGGGGGTTTTTCCCCCCCCCAAAAAATTTCCTTTTCCCCCCCGGCCCCAAAAACCCCCCCCTTTTAAAAATTTTCCCCCTTTTAAACCCCCAAAAAAATTTTTAAAAAGGGGGGGGGAAAAAAAAAAAAACCTTTTTTTTCCCCCATACCCAAAAAAAAAAAAACCCCCCCCCTTTTTTTAAAAAAAAAAAACCCCCCCCCCTTTTTCCCCCCCCTTTGGGAAAAAAACCCAACAAAAAAAAGGGGGAACCAAATTTTTAAAAAAGGGGCCAAAAAAAAAAACCCCCCCCCCCCTTTTTCCCCCCCAAAACCCAAATTTAAAATTTTTAAATCCACGGTTTTAAAAAAAAAACCCCCCCCCCCAAAATTTTTTTTTTTTCCAAAAAAAAAAAATTTTTTTTAAAAAAAAAATTTTTCCCCTTTTAAAAAAAAAAAACCCCCCTTTTAAACCCCCTTTTTTCCCCCTTTAAAAAAAAAAAGGGGGTTAGTAAAAAAAAAAAACCCCCTTTTTTAAAAAAAACCCCTTAAAAAAAAAAAACCCCCCCCTTTGGCCCAAAAAAACCCAAAAAAAAAAGGGCCGGGGGAAAAAAAAACCAAAAAAAATTTTTTTTGGGGGGACCCCCCCCCCGGGGGGGAAAAAAAAAACCCCAAAAAACCCCCTTCCCCAAAAAAATTTTTGGGGGGGGGTTTTTTCCCCCCCCAAAAAAAGGTTTTTTTTTAATTTTGGGGAAAGGGGGGGGGCCCCCCCCCAAAATTTTTTTGGGAAAATTTTTAAAAAGGGGTTTTTTTTTTTTGGGGGGGGAAAAGGAACAAAAAAACCCCCCAACCCCCCCTTTTTTTTAAACCAGGGGGGGGGGGGCCCCCAATTTTTAAAAAAAAAAAAAAAAAACCCCCCCCCCCCCCTTTTTAAAAAAAAAGGGTTTTAAAAATGGGGGGGAAATTTTTTAAAAATTTTTTTGGTTTTTGGGGGGGGAAAAAAAAAAAACCCCCCCCCGGGGGGGGGGGGGTTTTGGGGGGTTTTTTTGGGGGGGGAAAAAAAAATTTCCCCCTTTTTTTTAAAAAAAAATTTTAAAATTTTTTTTTTTTTCCCCAAAATTTTTAAAAATTTTGGGGGGTTTAAAAAAAAAAAAAAAAAAAAAACCCCCCCGGGAAGGGTTTAAAAGGGTTTTTAAAAGGGGGGGGCCTTTTTAAAAACCCCTTTTCCCCAAAAAAACAAAAACCCAGGGTTTTTTAAAAAAAAACCCCTTTGGGGGGGGGGGGGGGGGGGGGTTTTCCCCCCCCCTTTTTGGTTGGTTTTTAAAAAAACCCCCCCGGGGTTTGGGTTTAAAAAAAAAAAAGGGGGTTTTTCCCCTTTTTTTGGGGGGGAAGCCCCCCCTAAAATGTTGGTATGTACAAGCCCTAGTTAACCCTGGGTTGACGGTAGGAAACAATCAACCCCACCGGGTTTTTTGACAGGACGAAAAAAAGCCTAGCTGGATGGTTGACAGGAAAACAAAAAAAAGCCTTAACCCCTCCCCCCTTTTGGAAAAACGGGTTTCGTACGGGGGGCCTAGCTTAGTTTTGTTGGACAGGTTCGTACAAGCCAGCTCACCTGGTTACAGGTTTTCGTTAAAAAACTAGTGGATGGTTACGGTACGTAAAAGCCAACTCAATGGTTAAACAGGTACGAAAAAAAGCCCTACCTCACCTCTTGACGGTTCGTACGGCCTACTTGGATTGTTGGACGGGCGTAAAAAAGTCTTGTCCCCCTGGTTGACAGGTTCGTAAAAAAAACCACCCCGGGATGGTTGACAGGTAAGTTAAAACCCCCTAGCTTTGGTGGTTGACGGGTTTAATACAACCCCTAACTTGGCTATTTAACAGAAACTAAAAAACCTAGCTTGGATGGGGGGACAGGTACTTTAAACGCCAGTTGGGTGGCTGAAAAGGTACTACAAGCCCCAAAGCTCACTGTTTGGGGCAGGTTACGTAAAAAAGCCTAGCTTTTGGTGGTTGAACGGTTTTTAACAAGCGGGGGCCCCCGAGGGTTTGACAGGTACGTACACGCCTGGTTTTGGGGGCTTTTTTGGCTGTAATAAAAAATCTTGCTAGGTGTCCTTTTGTTGACCCGCACGCCCCGACGGGGGGCAATTGAACCAACGGGGGCCCATTATCACTTCTTGGGGCCTACTACACCCCTTTTTCAATCTTTCAGTCAGTGACTTTTTTTACAGAAAATGCTGGGTTTTCCCTTTCACCCTTTCCGTGTTTTAAAAAAAGGGGGCCCACGCGCGGGGATGGGTTTTTAACGGGTTTTGCTAATAAGGCCCTGGGGAAAAAAGGGGCACGGAAGAAGGTCAAGGGGGAGTGTGGGGGAAATGGAGGGGGGGGAGGAAGGGAAAAAAAACGAAAAGGGGTAAGGGAGGGGAGGGGGGACATGTTGAAAAAGTAAAAACCCCTTTGGCAATGAATATAAAAAGTGCCCGACTTTTTCACACGACTTTCGGAAACATCCCCTTTTGAATTTTTGAAGGCACGGATGGGGGGGGGAGGGCGGGGAGGCAGGGAGGGATGGGGGCAAAGTTGGGACATTGTCCATGTGACTGATGCACGTAGCCAGAAATTCTTTGAAAGAAAAAAACAGTTGGGACAAAGCAATATTACACACAATTGAAAGGGGGGGTGTTGTGTTTTGGGGGTGTGTTTTTTTTGGGGTTTGTGTGTGTGTGTTTTGTGTTTTGTGTGTCTGCAGGGTGTGTGGGTGTTGTCCCCCCCTTTTGGGTTTGGGGTCTGTAGTGGGGTGTGGTGTTTTGTGTGTGGGGTTTGTTTGTGTTGTGTGGTGAGTGTTGTTGTGGGGGTGCGTGCGTGCGTGGGGGTGTTTTGCGTGCGTGCGTGGCTGGGGGTGCGTTGGGCATGCGTTTGCGGGGTGGGTGTGTGTGTGGTTGTGTGTGCGGGGTCTGTGGTTTTTGGGGTTATACGTGTATGTGTGTTTTTGGGTTTGTGTGTGTTTGTGTGTGTGTGTGTGTGTTTTGTGTGTTGTGTGTGTGTTGAAGGTGGGGGGAAATGTTCAAGGAAGGATGGGGGGGGTGGGTGGGGTGGGGAAAGGGTGGAGATGGATGGGAGAAATGGATGAGGGGGAGCAAAGGGGTTTTCAGGAGGAGGTAAGTGGAAAATGCTGAAATGTGAGGTTTTAAAAAAAAACGGGCGGTAAAACACAGACAAATGAATGATTTTTTTTTTTTTTTTTTTTTTTTTTTATTTTCAGAGAAAGGCCTTTTCCCCCCATTTAAAAACGGGCGCAACAATGAGTTTTTAAAATTTTGTCCCCCAAATTTTTATTGTCGTCAACCCCAAACACTGAGCACAGTAAAAAAGGGATGTAATTTTGAAAAATCAAAATGAACTAACTAAATCTATTTTAGGGGAAAAAAACGGGATCATTCCCCATTTTTTTCTGTTAAAAAAAAATTTGATTGATTTGCCAACTCAAAAATTTTTTTTCCAAACCCCACTTTTTTTGGGGGTCTTTCAAATGAAATTCAAAAAAAAACACGGGCCTACGTAATCTATTTTTTTCAAAAACAAAAAAGAGCAAAGACAAAAATACGTTTTTTGCTAGTGATAGAAAACCATTAGGAAAAAAAATAAACAATTCATTTCTTTATCCTGGGAAAACCAAAGCAATTTAAAAAACTAAAAAAATGAATACATTTTTCCAAAACTGCCTTTTTTTGTAAATTACGAGGGGTAAAAAGAAAAAAATTCACTTTTGATTTGTTTTAAAAAAGTTGAAGCTATGTATTCTAAATATGAACTCCCAATCAAAATTTGGGTCCCCCTATATTCTTACGGGGGGCCTTTTGACCTTTGTGTTATAAATGGTTCGATAATAAAATTGTCTTAAATTTTTTTTTAAACAAACTTGTGTTATTTGCTGTTTTTGGGGTACTCCCAAATTTTCTTGTTAAAATTCTTTGTCTTTTTACCTTTCTAAAAGTTTTAAATCATTCACACCATTAATTTTTAAATTTAAAACACAGTCCATTTAAATAAAGTATTTTGAACTTTGGGTTAGCTGGTAGGTTTACCCCCTTCATACAGTAAAAATTTAGGGGGACTGTCGCTTTGCCTGCAAATCATGTTCATCTATGTAAAAAAAACCCCCAAAAAAAATTTTTTTCATACATTCAAACAACAGCTTTAATTTCAAATAAGAAATCTCCCAAAGGGGGCTCCTTCCCACGCAAACTCATGCGGTTTTTTTTTTTTTTTGGGTTTTTTTTTTTTTTTTTTGTTTTTGTTTTTTTTTTTTTTGTTTGTTTTGTTTGTTTGTTTTTTTTCACCCTTACGCTACTCTTACCTTTTCGTGGGGGAGCAATTTGACTTTTTTCAATACCTGAAGGACTGAATCCCAAGGGCCCCCCAAGGCCAAATAAAAAAAATTTGGTTGCACTGGGGGAATTCAAAACCATTTTAAAAAACATACAGGGGGGGTATTAATTGATTGAATTGAAAAACTTCCCAAATTTTAAAACCAAAAAAAGACTTTTAAGCTCTAAATGAAAAATTTTAAATGAAAACTTTCTTTTTTTTGAAAAAAAACACCTTAGCAACTCCTTTTTTCTGCATCATGATAAAAAAACCCCCTTTCCCCAGTTAAAAAATTTAACCCCTTTTTGAAAAATAAACGGTTTTCTACTTATTTTAGAATGATGTTTAGCCCGTAGTTCTAGAGTTTGTAATAAATTGTTTAAGGCATTCAGCCCAAACAGCCAAATTGTCTGCAAAGAGAAGGTAAAAAAACCCCACAAGACTAAAAAATCTAACTGTAACAATTTTTTTTCCGATTTAAAAAATGTCATGCAAAAATGAAACAAAAAACATCCCCGTAAAACGCCTCCCATACGCCCCCCCTTTCCCCCCCGGGTGCACGAACTCCTCGGGAAAAAATCTTCCTTGTTCCCGGTGACCCACACCACTTCCGGTTGGTTTAAAAAGGCCCCTCCTTTTCTTGACGAAGCCTCTCCTTTTCCAAAACTCCCCATGTAGCCTTCACCCAAACAGATGTCTTCCCCTCCCTCCAGCCTTCCCCCCGGGGCCCCCCGACACGGGCGTTTGGAAACCAAAAAAGGGATTTTTTTCATAACACAAGGTGGCCCCCCCTCGGTTTGTAGCCCCCACGCTTTTATACTCAAGTGATCGGGGGACCTCTCAGGGAAATGAAGGTAAATTAGATTTGTAACTAATTTGGTTGGGGGGCCTGGCTGCAGAGGCATAGTTGATGATTTTTTCGGGGCCTTTCCAAAAATTTGTATGAAATAGAGCGAGAGAGAGGGGGGGAGGGGGGGGGGGAAAGAAGGAGGGGGGAGGAAGGACACAGAGAGGACGGGGGGGGGAACGTGAGAAGAACCCCTTTCAGCCCCGCTTTTTTTTCAAAATTAGTTGTTTTTTTCAGGTTTGTTCCAATTTTTTTAACTCAAAGCGGAGAAATAGGAGCAAACAAAAAGAAAGGGGGTTTTAAATGGGGTTTTCTGGCCTGCAAAAACTTCCTTTGGGAAAGCAAAACATATAATATGGTTTTTGTAGAGGGGGAGGGGAGAGAGAGAAGAGAGAGGAGGGGGAGAAGAGGAGAGAGGGAAAAGGGGGGAAGGGGGGGAAACAAGCCCAAAGACAGAACAGGGGGGGGGGGACGAAGGACAGAATAGTTTCATAAACAGTAGGGGCCCCACATATGAATTCCCCTCAAAAAAAAAAACATTTTTTCAATAAATAAAGAAGCCAATGCCCCCCAATTTTTCCCCCAAAATCCCCTGCAGTCTGGGTTTTTTCCCAGTGTATCAAAAAAAATTCCCCAAAAATTCCCCCTGCGTCTGTGTCCAATGCAGTGTTATCACATTTTTCCCCATAAGGGGCCTGGGCAGTCGTGCCCCCCAGGCAGTGAAATAAATTTATCCCCATAACCCCTTTGCGTCTGGTCAGGGGCAGTGTATCAAATATCCCCAAAAATGCCCTGCATCTGTTAATGCAGTGAAAATAAAATCCCATCATGCCTCCCGTCTGTTCATGCAGTGTATCACATTTTCCCCCCATAAATCCCCTGCAGTCTGTACATGCAGTGTATAAAACATATCCCCATAAAAGCCTGCAGCCCCCGGGGGGTCATGCAGTGCACCA
>JAMYXO010002554.1:17500-23264 GCA_033310375.1 Conus canariensis | reverse complement strand
ATCAAGTCTAACACTGTGAAGGTGTAGATCTTTAGACACAAGGTCTACTGTTGGACTTCTAGACCTCCCGCCTCCAAACAATTTTCTTATTTCATCAAAATGATGATAAGGTTTAAAGCCCGCTAACCGTAGACTTGGTTAGGACTACCCTCAATTGAACATTGTACTTTCGTTATTTTAGGATTGATAAACTTTTCACTTTGCCCTTTGGTATGGTTCTTTATCATCTTCACACAGCAATAAAATACCTTTAAGGGATCGTGCTGCGGCGCTAAAACTAAAATTCCATATAGTGTCTGCTCTGCTTTTAGGATATTTTGAATGATGAATCACTCTTTCGTAATATATTGCTAATTTTGACTGATATTGTTGCTCAATCAGCCTTGCTAAGTTAGGGTTGCTAACAATGTCAAACTCTAACGAGATGTCGAAAATGCTGTACTTGGAATCAGTGTCTGTAGATTTAATGACACGTTTGTATTCATTAAAAGTTAGTTCATATGACAATCTGTCTTTTAATGCTCCTTGAAAGTATGGCGCATGCGCTTTTTAACAACTCAAAATCTAAGGGTATAGAAAAGCGATTTCCATAAGCAAAACTTACAGCTTCATACTTGTTGCCGGCTTTAGCATCTTCGGCGTCTATTCTGTGTTTTTAAAGTGCTTCGTTATTTTCGATTCCTTGAAACGCAAGATCGGCCCTTTCATTCGGGGTTAGCCATAGATCAGAATAGATTAGAAATATGTCTGCATTGTCTAAAGAAAATATTTCTTGCCCCTCAAGTTTTATAGAAATTTTCTTAACGATTGCCCGTCCCAGATTCTGTACAACTGTCCTGTTTGCGTCTGTTGCTGAATCAAGTTCTATTTTGAAAGTAAGCCGTGCAGATCCTGGCACAATCACTTCATCTGCTCCTAGGTCTGGAAATTTAACAGTAAGAATTTGATCTGAATCAATAGTAGATGGATTATTTGGAACAATAATATTCTGTTTATTTCCCTTCACGCCAAAGGGCTCTTTCAGTCTTCTATGCGGGTCAAGAATCGAACCATATGCTTGTGACATTTTTTTATAAAACAAAATAAAAAGTTAATTATTTAAAAACATGGCAGAAGAAGATTATGATGTTTTTGATCCTGGAGACGACATGAGTGAAATGACGCCTTTGACACATCCATTACAATCATTGCGGCGTGAATTAACAGAAAGTAAGGTCAAATCATTTTATCAAAGTTTAGGCCAAGAACCTCCCGAATTTATAGACCCTAATGATTTTGAAACAAAAGATGACCATTTGTTTGTGAAAAACGAGCAAGGACAACTTGTTCAGCTTACAACTAAACCAGACCCATCAAAGTTTTTAGCAAAGACTACAATTAGACAAAGGCTCAGTGTGAGCGATCAAAAATCGCCTTGGCATTGCTAAACCGCGAAGATTAGACAGTGAGGCAGTTGCTAAACTTCAAAACACACTACAAAAACTCCCAACAGATAGCCAAATTCAAAACATAGAACTTAAAGATTTAAGCCCAACAGCAGACGAAATAATAGAAACCAGTTTTTCAGAAGAAACAGTATTAAAAACTATGCACGATCCGCCGCTACCTATGAGAGAAATAACGGCCCTTGATCATGCTTTGAAAAGCATCAGAGGCGAATTAACAAACAATTTAGCAAAACTGGGTGAACTAGATGAGCATATAAAAAGAGAAAAAGAAAAACTAGTTGAGGCTGATGACCACAACTTAGGACCTGGTGTTAAAGAAAGAATAACACAAAGACTAAAAGATCTTGAACAAGAGAGATCAGCAAGACTAGAAGTGCTGTCTACTAACCGAGAACAATTACGAACTCAAGTGAGCAGAATAAGAGAAACTATCCAAAGAATTTTATATGAAGACACGACGCTAGCAGAACGAATAAGAACACTGTTTAGAGAGCAAGGTGTCACATTAGCAAGTGTTATAACAGCCTTAGGATTTGCAATAAGTACACTGGTGTTGGCTATTACAGCGGTGGCGGTGGGGGAGCAGTGCCACCAGGCCCGCCAACTCCGTCGTCAGATAAATCATGGGTAAAAAAAAACAACTTGATCATCTTGCAAGTTTATTAAAAAAATTAGCCAGTAAGGCAATAGACTCTTTGCCTGGTATAATAGGGGGATCGTTAGCTGGCTTTTGTCTGCCGCAAGTAAAGTAGTTGGCTTTATGGCCGAGCACTTATGGGCATTAGTTGTCTTAATAGTTGGGTTACTCTTTAGTAAGATAAAGACCAAGTAATCCTAGGGCAGTTAATCCAATAACAAGTGCCGTCTTTTCATATTCATGGTCATTATTTCTTGGGACCACAGGGATTGAATGGGGTTTTGAGGGGGCTCGGGGATTGGTGGGGCTTCTTTTTTTATTGCTATTGCTGGCTTAGAATTTATGTCGTTTTTTCCGACCTTCTCTTCTTTACCAGCCACAAGGATTTCATTATTATAGTTTATTATTGTTCCTATCTGAAGTCTGAGGTCAGAAGGCAGCATGTATAAACCAGTGCCGACAGCAAAGTCTACTTTCGATCTTGCGTATTGCAAAACATTTTGGTACCTTTTAATACTTGAAGGCAAATCAATTGCAGAATTAATAGAATCCTCTAAATTTGCTAAATACTGTTTTTGGGCGTCAAAGCCAGTAGAAGGATCAATTATGTTTGATCTCGTTTGTGCTTGCGAACCTAGCAAACACCAAACATAAGTACGAATAGAGTCGTTTATTCGTTCTATTCCTGCTTTTGTTAGGCCCTTAGAAGTATCCAAAATAAATGTTGTCCATGCTGTTTTATGCTCTTGCTCTATGGACCCGAGGTGAACAGTTGTGCCTGAAGAGAAAGATGTGTAAGGAGGATTGTAATCATAGTTATACTTTCTGTGCACGCCCCAAAAATAAGGGGTGCCTAAACCATGATTAAGATCCAACTTTTGTCTAAAGTCTGTCTTTGGGTCAATATCAAATTCGTTACAGATCCTTTCAAAAGCCTTGTAATCTATTCTGTTGCTGAATGGATTAAACGTTTTGTCATTTGGTAATGGCGCTTGCAGTTCAGATAAAATACGCCTGAAGGTGTAATAAAAATGAAATCTAAACACTGACCTCACCAAAGGATCAGGATGATTTAAATGATCAGCATACGACACTCCACACCCAGTTGATGCACAAAACACAGCAAAGTTTAACTGGTTCTGATAAAACTGCATCGGATGACTGAACCACACTTTCGGGATGTAGTCGTTTTTAATAGGAGGGTTAAGATATCTGTTTAATGGAGTACTAACCTTTACTTGAAAGGCGTCAGACTGAGTCACAGAAATGTCGAGGGTATCAGTTGTTATATCTTTAGGACTGTAGTGCGGCCCGACAGAATATTTTGCATTAGTATATTTGAATGCACTCATTTTTAAATTTGTTTTAAAAATGTTTGTAACAATAACAACTCAAGACAGTCCTTCGTTTTTAGAGTATGCTATTGATAATGAATGCGGAACCCGAAGGGTTGCACTCCATGAAATTTTTTACAAAGTCGTATGGTTTAATATAAGTGAATCCAAGGAGAATAATAAGGTTCAAAAATTTTATCATAGAGGCTTAGATAGCCAGTTAACCATACCTGATGGTTATTACGGGTTTTGCTCGCTAAAAGAAGCAATGAGTAACTTCGGCATTACTCTCAAACTTAACAATGCAAATTTGAAAATAATGTTGACATTCGAACCTGAAGAAGAAGAAGTACGTTACTATTTTGATGGAGAGCTAGCTAAAATGTTAGGCTTTGCAACTGGCAATCATGGTTTTAGAGTTACATCAGACAAAACTACTTATGAGGGAGAATATCCGCTCGATCTTGCATTACATTCATTACTCTATGTTCATTTGGACGAGCTGAGCACTGATGAAAACTTAAATGATGGAAGGCCCTCAACTGTTTTAAGAGCTCTTCCATCAGGGAAAGCTGCATATTGCGATTATGAAATTATACAATTCCCTAATTTACAGTTTAAAAGATTAGCTTGTGGGAGGGTCAGATCATTTAATATAAAGATCACAGATAAAACAGGGAAAGTCGTAAAATGTGATAACCTGCACATTGTTTTAGAAATAAAATAATACGTTGTTTTAAAAAATGTCACGTGGGCCAGAAGAATCAGGAGTTACATTAGCGCCTGAGAGGTGTGTAACTTTAGAATTAAAAGACCTTGCAGACGTTGAGGACTTTGAACAGAACGGTGAGATAGGCACTTTGTATGGTTTTGAGTACACTAAAGATGGTTATTATAAGCGCAAAGAGGTTGACGACAACAAAAGGTTTCCTAAACTAGAACAACTACGCAATCTAGAAGCAAATAATACAGGTCAGTATGAATATAAAATAGTTCGAAAAACTGACAACAAATGGCACTTAGAACCATATTTAGAATGGGACATAAAATTTGAATTCTTAAGCCCATTTACATTTTTTGACCGTCAAAAAAGTTTCAGAAAAGCATTGAACTCTGGCCCTTTACATGTAAGTCTTATGCCAGAGGACAACAGTCGGAAAGAGATCGAAATAAAGCCGTTTGGGGACAAACAGTACATCCTCCACAGAAGAGAATCGGTTTTAAAGAAAGCTTCTACAAAATTACAGTTCATTCCACGCACAAAATTAGGAGACACGTTCACAATGATATTTAAAATTTCTGTCTTAAAAGATGAGGCGAGAAATGGAGCTCTGGGCGTCAGTGACAATCTTATGAAAGGAATTCTTATTAGCTGGCAAAACTTAGACGTTGACAAACTTAAAGTTACTGTCGTCGTTCTTTACAATGGCGAGGATATTAAGGTCATAACAACAAGCAACAAAATTGATATTAGTTTAAACAGAAACGATCTTACAGAACTGAACTGGATTAATCTTACACATTTGGGCCTTATAGGGTTTTATTATACTGAACAAGTTTTGACAGAGAGTATGATAAAAACAATAACTGGATTAGATTAAATTCTGTTATAAAACTATGGAGCAAACGACTTTGGTGTCAATGCCGATGTTAAACTTTATGACAAAAACCCCTCATTGTTCATTGATTTGTGGACAGACTGGTTGTGGAAAAACAATATTTGTCCTCGACCTATTACAAACAGTTTATCGTTATAATTTTGATCATATAGTAATTTTCTGCCCAACACTTAAATGGAACAAAGCATATCACGACAGAAGGTTTATATGGACGGATGATGAAATCTATTTAGTTGATCCTAGCAATAAACTTAGCGAGTGCTTAGAACACTTTTATAGACAGTTTGAAGGAACTCAGACACTATTTATTATAGATGACTGTTCAGCAGAAAGAGACATAGTTAAAAAGAGAAACACTTTATCAAAACTGGCTTTCAGTGGAAGACATGCTGGGATAAGTGTGTGGATTTTATGTCAAAAATATAACTCAGTTTTAAAAGACTTTAGAGAACAGTTAAAGACTGTAGTTTTATTCCACATGAAAGACAGAGACGCATTTGATGAATGTATGCGTGAAAATGATGTTATTGAAGACGATCAAGAAAAACGAAGGATTAAGCAAAAACTAAAGTCTCAAAAGTTTTCTAAATTAGTGTTAAAAACAGATAATCCTACACATTATGTATGTTTGTAAAGTGTTTACTATTAGAGAACTATAAATAGGCATTCTGGTAAGCCGGCGGAGCAACAGCGAAACCGGCTTCAGCCGGTTGGAGCTGGCGGAGG
>JAMYXO010002554.1:12500-15000 GCA_033310375.1 Conus canariensis | reverse complement strand
GAAACCAGTAACAATCCACCATCACCATCTGAAACCAGTAGCAATCCACCACCACCATCTGAAGCCAGTAACAATCCACCACCACCATCTGAAGCCAGTAACAATCTACCACCACCATCTGAAGCCAGCAACAATCCACTACCTCCATCTGAAGCCAGCAACAATCCACCACCACCATCTGAAGACAGTAACAATCCACCACCAGCATCTGAAGCCAGAAACAATCCACCATCACCATCTGAAGCCAGTAACAATCCACCACCACCATCTGAAGCCAGTAACAATCCACCACCACCATCTGAAGCCAGTAACAATCTACCACCACCATCTGAAGCCAGCAACAATCCACTACCTCCATCTGAAGCCAGCAACAATCCACCACCACCATCTGAAGACAGTAACAATCCACCACCAGCATCTGAAGCCAGAAACAATCCACCATCACCATCTGAAGCCAGTAACAATCCACCACCACCATCTGAAGCCAGTAACAATCCACCACCACCATCTGAAGCCAGTAACAATCCACAACCACCATCTGAAGCCAGTAACAATCCACAACCACCATCTGAAGCCAGCTACAATCCACCACCACCATCTGAGGCCAGTAACAATCCACCATCACCATCTGAAGCCAGTAACAATCCACCACCACCATCTGAAGCCAGCAACAATCCACCACCACCATCTGAAGCCAGTAACAATCCACCACCACCATCTGAAGCCAGCAACAATCCCTCACCACCATCTGAAGCCAGCAACAATCCACCACCACCACCATCTGAAGCCAGTAACAATCCACCACCACCACCATCTGAAGCCAGTAACAATCCACCACCACCACCATCTGAAGCCAGTAACAATCCACCACCACCACCATCTGAAGCCAGTAACAATCCACCACCACCACCATCTGAAGACAGTAACAATCCACCACCACCTCCATCTGAAGCCAGTAACAATCCATCACCACCAACTGAAGCCAGCAACAATCCATCACCACCATCTGAAGCCAGTAACAATCCACCACCACCATCTGAAGCCAGTAACAATCCATTTACACCATCTGAAGGCAGTAGCAATCCACCACATCCATCTGAAGGCAGTAACAATTATCCACCATCACCTTCTGAAGCCAGTAACAATCCACCACCTCCATCTGAAGCCAGTAACAATCCGCCAGCTCCATCTGAAGCCAGTAGCAATCCACCATTACCATCTGAAGCCAGAAACAATCCACCACCTCCATCTGAAGCCAGTAACAATCCGCGCGCGCGCGCGCGCGCGCGCGCGCGAGAGAGAGAGAGAGAGAGAGAGAGAGAGAGAGAGAGAGAGAGAGAGAGAGAGATTTAATCGCTTTTTTTGAGCGTCCTAATGGCACGAAAGAGAACTATTTTGGCGTGTATGTTCAGGTGACCGGGCTTGCCTACTTGCACATACTAATGCATTCTGCTATGAATTCCTGTAAGAAATTATTTGAAAAGCATTGCTTATTTCTAGTTTCACAGTGTACTGGGTTGGTTGCCTTGTTTTGTTTCTGCTTCAAATCGAAGTGGAAAGGAATGTTTTGCCAAAGATAGAATTACTGATTATATGGAAAGGGAGTTCTCATGCTTTTTTTTTTTTAAATCGTTAATCGGATATTTCAGTATCAGTTCAGGGGGGTTCCATCTTTTTGTTTATGTGGACATTTTAATATAAGTTTTTACATTACAGATAATGTTGTTTTACTCTCAACGTCATTGGCAGGTTTTAGCTTTAACTGACTGCAGTTAAGGCTTTGCAATATACTGACGTGCCACTGACGTCACAAATGTAACACACTTTTAAATTGTGGTATATAGAAAAGATGGCGACCTGCCATGATGATGATGATGATGATGATGATGGTGATGATGATGATGATGATGATGATGATGATGATGATGATGATGACACGATGATGACCCATATGAGGAACCAAGAATTGGTCTCTTTTGTTTTGGGCAGCAGTACAGTCTATTGTGTTTACACTGGCCAGGTCTGAGGGCCATTTCTTTACCAAATGTTAAAAACCAGTTCAAGAAATGCTTTCACCAGATACGAGTTACCGGGGACAAGGTACCGTTACTTTTGAATCCTAAGTTACTAAAGTACTGAATAATAGGTATAGCTACTGTTCTCATGCTAGGGTACTAGAATGCTTAGAACAAGGTACTATAACGAGCATTATGTCAGAATGTTGGAGTGGTGAGTGCCAGGCACCTTTCTCACTGTGAACCTTCCTGACGTTCAAACACACTGAGCATCGGTATGAGAAAAAGAAACAAACAAAAACATATAACAACGCCTACAGATGTCTTGGTCAAAGTAACAAGCGCGTTCGGAGGAGTTAAAAAAATCACATTCTCTTCTTTCACAATATCCTTGCTAACAATGATGTATGCATACGTGCCGATCAAAAGCAAAATAGCTTGAACTTTGAAATCGATTTTTTTCTGCAGAGAGAGAGAGAGAGAGA
>JAMYXO010002554.1:0-10000 GCA_033310375.1 Conus canariensis | reverse complement strand
CCTCAGTTTCGATGTCCTCTCCACGTCTGTGGCCTTGGTTTGGTTCCGTCGGGGTCACCAGTATCGGTGAGTCCATGGGGGCTGTCGTTGGACGGACGTGGTGGCGCTCTCCGGAGGGAGAGCTCACTCACGCCGGCTCCGCGACTAAGCAATTATTGTCGTCAGTAGGGGCTTAGTAGGTGGTGTCCTGCGTATGTTAGATCAGAACAGGCACCCCTGAACACCACCGAAGTGACTCGGCAGCAGTGCAGTGTTTCCTTCGGTCGGTTGCCTCTTGACGACTTGACATTGACTGCACCCTGTGGATTACCGGTGCCGGGGATGCGGCGGGGCCGACCGGGCTGTGGCTGTGGACGGGGTGTCGGAATGAGCGGCGTGGGTGCACTACCTCTGAGGTGGCGCAGAGGTTGGGACAGCAAAAAACAACAACAACAACAACAAAAAACATTTACTGTATGCCGTCCTGTGCTCAGTTGCCAGCTTCGTTCGTGTGGTCAAAACAGGAACGAAGCTTTCTCGAACGGTTACATCCATTTCACTTTCTTTTCTCCAAAACTCGTAAGTTCTTTTTTTCTTGACAATGAGCGTCAACTTGTCTGCAACTGTTTGCAACATGGTAACAGGCTCATGCACGCCAGTCTTTACTTTGACCCTACATCTCTTGGCGTGTTTGTCTGTCAGCAAGATGGTACAAAAATCGCAGAACCAATTTTTAACACACTTGGTGAAAAGATAGAAAGGAACCCCCAAAGACGTGTATATTGAGCTGTGGACCGGATCCGGATCAAAGCATGAATCCAGGATCCGTTTGACCTAGGCGGATGTTTTCAGTCACCGGTGTGCTCTTCTGATTTCTTGGCGTAGAATCGTATTCTTCCATTCTTATTGTTCCCTCTTTGGTAACAAGTGCATTGTAGCTCTCAACGCATGGGAACTGTGCATCTGCACTGTTTGACAGAAACGAACACCATCCTGTTTTCTGTCATGTTCGCTGTGATGGGCTGGTTGCACGGATATCATTCTAGTTTGGCTTTGTTTCAGGCAACCACCTATGAGGTCAATGAACAACACCTATGAGGTCAATGAACAACACCTATGAGGTCAATGAACAGTACCTATTAGGTCAATGAATATCAATTATGAGGTCAATGAACAACACCTATGAGGTCAATGAATATCACCTATGAGGTCAATGAACAGTACCTATGAGGTCAATGAATAACACCTATGAGGTCAATGAATAGCACCTATGAGGTCAATGAATAACACCAATGAGGTCAATGAATAGCACCTATGAGGTCAATGAATAACACCTATGAGGTCAATGAATAGCACCTATGAGGTCAATGAACAGTACCTATGAGGTCAATGAACATCACCTATCAGGTCAATGAATATCACCTATCAGGTCAATGAACAACACCTATGAGGTCAATGAATAACACCTATGAGGTCAATGAATAACACCTATGAGGTCGATGAACAACACCTATGAGGTCAATGAACATCACCTATGAGTTCAAGGAATAACACCTATGAGGTCAATGAACAACACCTCTGAGGTCAATGAATAGCACGTATGAGGTCAATGAATAGCACCTATGAGGTCAATGAATAGCTGACTTGGTTGCGCAGAGAACAGAGAAAGCTGACCTTTATCTCTAGCAGTCTTTCTCAGTGATACCAGAAACATATACTAAATCAGAAATAACCTGAAACAACAATACATTACATTCAGATTGCCTTACAACAGGCATTCAAAGTAGTGTTGAATCTGAATTCCTTCCAACATGCATTTACATCAGTCGTGTGCCAGTTAAGTATTGCACGAGACACACAGCTGGCCTTTGGTACAGAGCACATGAAAGTCAAAACGCCGACAAACCTTCCTACCAATGAGCAGACGTTACTATTTTTAGTGCATGGTGAAAAACAGTAGGTGAACCTAATTCGACAAGATTTCCTGTTTGACCTCAAACTCCTAAACAAAACGTTTATTTTGTTTGTTGTGAAGATGAATAAGACTAGAAATAGAATGGAGTTGAATTAAACACTGGACTGTTTAAACTCTGTCTTTGTTTTGCTATTTTTTCATCAATGAAAATACATTTCAAATTTTGCGACCGTCCCTTCCATTGATGAGAAGCGCCGATGTCATTTACATGTTGCAGGACTAGTCTACATTAACTGTAAGGAACAGGCGAATGCTGGCTGCTCTCTCTGCAAATCCAAAGGTCGCTTAGAGAATTAGCAATATGTTTTTGTGCGTAAAGGAAACAGGAAGAAATTCAAAACAAAGATGAAGTTTAAACAATTTAGTTTCTACTTCAGACTTTTTGATGAAATGTGTAATACCGAAGCATTGGCAGAAAAAAACTTAACCTAATAAGTGTTAAGAGTTATTTAACAGTATATATATATATATATATATATATATATATATACATATATATATATATATATATATATATATATATATATATATATATATCAAAAAACGGAATGAAACACAGCACTGGGTAAACGGTGCATGAGAAAGGCAGTAAAACAGAGCACTAACAGAACAATGCTTGTGAAAAGTAGTCTAACACAATGCTGTCTGAACGAGGCCTGTGAGAAAAACGTAGTAAAACATAGCACTGACTGAACGCCTTGTATAGTTAAAAAAGCACGAAAGCGTAACGGTGGTTGAATGATCAATGTCGTGAAGCGCAGGACACACGAGTACGACTGAACGCAGCTCTAACGTTGATCATGTGGTCAGGATGTGTCTGTTCACTGTGTGCTGTCGTGAGCCCCACTAGTGAGCTGTTTGTGATACAGGGAATGGACACAAGACATTTCTTTAACGGCTTCTCCTATTGAAAGGACTGCATACCACTTTGTTCTCCAACAAACGTAAGTTATTTCTTTCTAAGTTCAGATCATTTAGATCAAGGCGACAACCGATAGAATCGATGAAGCTTGACTCAGATGTGCTAAGAGATGCATTTTTACCTGACAGTCTTCTCACCATGTCGGTAAAGTTGCAGCGCTCAGGTTACCATTTCCTGATATGGCTTTGAACATGATCTCCGTGAGTAGGACAGAACGAACACCTTGGACAGACCATCTGTGACAGATTTTCTTTTGCAGACACTTCATCTAGAAGAGCTGCTTTCCATCCAGTATCAAAGTCCATTAGTGACATAAAATATCAAGAAAGCCGTAAAACTACAGCAAAAATTACAGTGCTAAAAGTTTTAACGACTGAGGTTTTATATCTAATAGAAAGCATTTGTACTGAGCAGAGGTATCAAAGGAAATCCTTTCCCATTCCGTCTTTGTCAATAGGTACAGGTCAGAAAACTTCTTTCCGTCAGAGTATCGATTTTCATAGCCGAATGCTACTGAATGCCAACGACGCTTCAAAGTGGTGGCTTTTTATGGAATTGACCTTGATGTTTGCAAGAGAAACTGTGTTTGTGAGAAAAGGGGAAGCATGGGACAAAAGGAAATCCTTTTACTGGAAGAGGTGGTCGCCTTCCTTCATTCTGTTACTGTTCCAGCTATAAAAGAAAGCAGTTGAGCTCTTCCCTCTTTGGAAATGCACATGGGGGATTGGGCGGAGGGGGGGGGGGGGGGGGCTGGGATGAGGAGGGGGAGGGGGGAGCTTGGCAGTGGGTTGAGCTATTCTTTTCGTAGGACGTCAACCAGGCACAGTATGTTTTTGAGGCCGTTTGTCTTCTGAAACACTTGCTTATTCACAGTTGGAAAAATCATGAACCTACATCCGATGGTTTTGTCATTCTGGAGCCTCTGTTCCTGAAACGACAGGTTTTCATGAAACTGGTCAGAAACTGAAACGAGAAGAAAAACAGGCCTGTTTGGATGTACAGAATACAGGAGTTGGATTTTAAAAAGTCTGATTATCATTGGTGGTGGTGGTGGCGGTGGTGGTGATGGTGGTAGGGGGGGTAGTGTTGTGTGTGTGTGTGTGTGTGTGTGTGTGTGTGTGTGTGTGTGTGTGTGTGTGTGTGAGAGAGAGAGAGAGAGAGAGAGAGAGAGAGAGAGAGAGAGAGAGAAACCCAAGTTTAATGCATACCACCAGCTGAGGGGTAATGGCGAACGTCACCGACATGCGACTGGTTGGTCAGAGGTTTGAACGTCGGGCGGGAAGGATTTCCACTTGTCTCACCTTTCCTTCGGACAGTCCTTAGTCCTTAAGTCATGTAGCAGTGGTCTTTCATGTTTGATCGATGTGACATAAGAAATGGTTTAGTCGGCTTCTGTTAGGAATGCTTTAGTGAGTGTCCCTTGAGAAAAGGTTTCATCGATGCTTCAGAACAAATTATGTGCTGGATGTCTCATAAGAAATTGGTTAATTGGTGTCTCATAAAAAACGGTTTTGTAGTTGTCTCATAAGAAATGCTTTAATGAATGTCTCATGAGAAATGGTTTAATGAATGTCTCTTAAGAAATGCTGTAATGAATGTTTCATAAGAAATGCTGTAATGAATGTCTCATAAGAAATATTTGAATGAATGTCTCATAAGAAATGCTTTAATGAATGTCTCATAAGAAATGCTGTAATGAATGTCTCATAAGAAATCCTTTAATGAATGTCTCATAAGAAATAGTTTAATGAATGTCTCATAAGAAATACTTTAATGAATGTCTCATAAGAAATGCTTTAATGAATGTCTCATAAGAAATGCTTTAATGAATGTATCATAACAAATGGTTTGGCCAGGGTCCATTTAAAGGTGATGAGATAGGTGTGTCATAAGAACTGGTGTGACTGGTAGTCTCATGAGAAATGTTTTTTTTTTGATTCCTCATAGAAAAGGTTCGATGGATGTGTTATGAGAAATGGTTTGATGAATGTCTCATAGGGAATGGTTTGATGAATATATCATAAGGAATGGTTTGATGGATGTATCATAAGGAATGGTTTGACGGATGTATCATAAGAAATGGTTTGATGGATGTATCATAGGGAATGGTTTGATGGCTGTCTCATAGGGAATGGTTTGATGGCTGTCTCATAAGGAATGGTTTGATGGCTGTCTCAAAGGGAATGGTTTGATGGCTGTCTCATAAGGAATGGTTTGATGGTTGTCTCATAGGGAATGGTTTGATGGCTGTCTCATAGGGAATGGTTTGATGGCTGTCTCCTAGGTATTGGTTTGATGGCTGTCTCATAAGGAATGGTTTGATAGCTGTCTCAAAGGGAATGGTTTGATGGCTGTCTCATAGGGAATGGTTTGATGGCTGTCTCATAGGGAATGGTTTGATGGCTGTCTTATAGGGAACGGTTTGATGGCTGTCTCATAGGAAATGGTTTGATGGATATCTCATATGGAATGGTTTGATGGCTGTCTGAAAGGGAATGGTTTGATGGATGTCTGAAAGGGAATGGTTTGATGGATGTCTCATCGGGAATGGTTTGATGGCTGTCTCATAGGGAATGGTTTGATGGCTGTCTCATAGGGAATGGTTTGATGGCTGTCTCATAAGGAATGGTTTGATGGCTGTCTCACAGGGAATGGTTTGATGGCTGTCTCACAGGGAATGGTTTGATGGCTGTCTCATAGGGAATGGTGTGATGGCTGTCTCATAGGGAATGGTGTGATGGCTGTCTCATAGGGAATGGTTTGATGGCTGTCTGAAAGGGAATGGTTTGATGGATGTCTCCTAGGTATTGGTTTGATGCTGTTTCATAGGGAATGGAATGATTCGATGTCTGTGATGGGGAATAGTTTGATGGATTTCTTATAGGGAACAGTTTGATGGCTGTCTCATAGGGAATGGTTTGACGGATCTCATGGAAGATAGTTTGATGGATGTCACATGATAAATGCTCGTTAGATGTCACATGAGAAATTGTATTGTCGATGTCTGATAATGATATGGTGAAATGGTCTTGCAGTAATTTGTTGATTTCTTGTGGAACATCAGTGGAGGTATAATGTGAACGTTTGAGTGTGTGTGTGTGTGTGTGTGTGTGTGTGTGTGTGTGTGTGTGTGTGTGTGTGTGTGTCTGTGTGTGTGTGTGTGTGTGTGTGTGTGTGTGTGTGTGAACGTACGCGCGCGAGCGTGTGTGTGTGTGTGTGTGTGTGCGTGCGTGCGTGCGTGCGTGCGTGCGTGCGTGTGCGTGTGCGTGTGTGTGTGTGTGTGTGTTCTGATTGATAGCACTGCTTACAGCCATGTTTGACATTCCCTCTTTTGACATTCCCTCTTTCTTTCCTGTCATCCACAGAACTGAATACAATCAACACCGAAATGGTCCCTACCAACCCTTTCACTTGTCAGTCCCGCAGTGTAGTTTACATTCTTTCTTGCTCCTTCTGTGGCCTCTTGCATGTTGGAGAAACCTACAGAACCCTTAACGACCGTTTCACAGAACACCTACGAGCAGTCCGTCTCGGTTACAATACACCAATTGCAAACCATTTCTGCTCTTCCGGCCACAACCTCTCCCACATGCAGATTGCTGCAGTCTGGCAAAATTCTTCTTCCTCTATAAGACGTAAAGAACAAGAGTCCCTCCTTATTCACAAACTTGGCACTATCCACCCAAATGGAATCAATATCAAACACTGACTTTCCTCCATAACAGCCCTTTGTTCTTACTTATCTTGATTTTGTCTCTTAACATTACTATTACTATTTTTTAATTTATTTTTTTTTAATTTTTTTTTTAATTTACTTTATCCCCCCCCCCCCCCAGTCCTTCTGCTCTTGACCCATTTCTCTCTTCTTCCCCACCCTGCCCTCTCCTTCTATACCCCCCCCCCTCATCCCTTCCAACTCTCTCCTTCCTTCCCCCTCAATCCTTGCTGAACACTTTTCATCTTCTAGCAGTATTCACTTTTCAGCTTTTTGGCAGTGCTCACTTCCTCACTTCCCCATTTCTCCCTGCCCACTGTCACCCATTCCCACCTGTCCCCCTGAGCCAAGAAGGTTTTGAACCGAAGCGCCCTCATCCACCTCTTCCTCAAGGACCTGCTACCATAACCCAGGCAAGTTGTTCCATTGATCCAGGTCCTGCAGTCAACCAACCATTTGTGTTCTTCATCAAGCTACCAACGACTGCTCCCTCCCCATCATGCCTGTTTCCTCTCCCTTCTTCCAACAAGTGAGCACTGCCTTCCGCTTCCTTCCTACCATTCCTCACTCTGCAGGTATGTTCTACTGTAAATCTGTCCTTCACAAGACAAGTACCTGTAGTCATCTCTCCTTTCTCCGCACCTGCATCAACAAAAAAGTCATCCCCCAAGGTTTCTGTTTAAAGTTTCAGCCCTCTACTTTGTCGCCTCCTGCTCTCCGCTCTGTCCATTCTACTCTACAAAGCACCTCTTTCCGACTCATGAAGGACATTGTCAGATCTCACCAACAATCTATCCAACAAACAGACAAAAAACTGCAACAAACTCGCAAACAAATATCTGACCTTTGCACTCCCTCTATGACACATTTCATCATTTCAACAGTACGTTCAGCAAATGAAAAATTGTACAATAGCCTGAAACAGACCAAATCAAAAAAAACTATCCAACCTGCTTTCCAGTCAACCTCAGCCACAGCCCCCTCAAACCTCATGTCACAAAAACCTTGTGGTCACCATTCCCGCTGATCTCCATTTGACAGACACACAGCGTCAAGTCCTCAATCGTGGGCTGAACTTCGTACCCACCAAACCAAGGCCAATGGTTCTGACGCTGGTTTTCAGTGTCAGCGTTTCTTCAGGCGACTACGCCTCATGGCACATTTTGAAAACACTACCAACACCACCCCATCTATACCTGATCCTGACAGTGACCTCCCTCCCTTTCCTTCCCTCCCCAGCTCCTGGACCCCTCCCACAAACCAGTTTCCCTCTCTAGAATTTTACATCCAAACCTGTTCTCATCAAATCGCTGCTCTAAAACCCAAACCCCTCGGACACTCCAACATTTCCTCAGCAGAAGCTCAAGCTCTCAGAGAACTACGCCAGCGTAAAGACATTGTAGTCAAACCAGCTGACAAGGGTGGCGCTATTGTTGTCTGGCGGCGGGACTTGTACATCGCCGAGGCACTCTCCCAGCTCTCAGACACCAGATTCTATACCTCTTCACAGCCCAGTCAAACCAAAACCAATAACACCCTGATCAGAAAATTCATTCGCGAGTGCATTAGCGCTGGAAACTTCCCAAATGAAGCCCATTCCCTGGTCGTTTCTGAACCCAAAGATTCCCAATTCTACTTGCTTCCCAAAATACATAAACCAAATAACCCAGGCCGCCCCATTGTCTCTGCCTGTTCCTGCCCCACTGTCCAGATCTCTCAGTTTCTCGACAAAATCCTCCAGCCTATCGTTTCCAACCTCTCCACCTTTCTTAAGGACACAAACCATACTCTTGATCTTCTGCAAAATTTCTCCTTTCATCCTGGCTCCCAACACCGTCACCTCTTCACCATGGACGTCTGTGCACTTTACACAAGCATTCCCCATCATGAAGGGCTTTCAGCCCTCAAACACTTCTTGTCAAAAGACAGCAGAAATCTACCCACCACCACTCTTCTCCGTCTTGCTGAGCTTGTTCTCACACTCAACAACTTTCAGTTTGGTGCTGACCATTTCCAACAGAATTGCGGCGTTGCCATGGGCACCAGGATGGGTCCTGGCTACGCCTGCCTGTTTGTTGGTTACATTGAAGAAAAGATCTTCTCACAATACACAGGCACTTTCCCAGACTTTTTCCGTCGCTTCATTGACGATTGCCTCGGTGCAGCCTCCTGTCCAATCCAAGATCTGAAAAACTTCATTGACTTCGTCAGTGGATTTCATCCAGCTCTTAGATTCACTTTTGAAATCACTCAGACTACCATTTCCTTCCTTGACATCAAAATCTCTATCTGTCCCAACTCACCCTACCTCACCACATCTGTTCATTACAAACCCACCGACTCGCATTCATACCTTCTGTACTCCTCCAGCCACCCTGCTTCCACCAAAACAAGCATTCCTTTCTCTCAACTACTTCGTTTGCGACGCATCTGCAGTGATGATGACGATTTCGCCAAACAATCTACCCTGATGATCTCATTTTTTCCTTGAACGTGGATACCCTGAACCCATTTGCCAAGAAGCCCTACAAAAGGCCTCTAGAATTCCCAGAAACACCACTCTTAAGCAAAAGATCACTCCTTCATCAGACGACAGGCCTGTTCTTGCTATCACCTTCCATCCTCACAACCTCGCCATCAAAAACATCCTTATGAAGAACTACCACATTCTGCAGACTGATCCTTCCCTGAAACACATTTTCACCCAGCCTCCACTAGTTGCCTATAAACGTGACACCAACCTCAGAGATCTTCTTGTGCATTCAAAATTGTCCACAAACACAGTCTCACCACCTGGCAATTCTCCATGCAAGCAACCCAAATGCAAAACCTGTCCTCACCTAAACTCTTCTACAACCATCTGTGGCCCCTCAGGCAAAATTTCCATACGCAACCCTTTCACTTGTCAGTCCCGCAATGTAGTTTACATTCTTTCTTGCTCCTTCTGTGGCCTCTTGTATGTTGGAGAAACCTACAGAACCCTTAACGACCGTTTCACAGAACACCTACGAGCAGTCCGTCTCGGTTACAATACACCAATTGCAAACCATTTCTGCTCTTCCGGCCACAACCTCTCCCACATGCAGATTGCTGCAGTCTGGCAAAATTCTTCTTCCTCTATAAGACGTAAAGAACAAGAGTCCCTCCTTATTCACAAACTTGGCACTATCCACCCAAATGGAATCAATATCAAACACTGACTTTTCCTCCATAACAGCCCTTTGTTCTTACTTATCTTGATTTTGTCTCTGAACATTACTATTACTATTTTTTTTATTTATTTTTTTTTAAATATTTTTTTATTATTTTTTTATTTTATTTACTTTATCCCCCCCCCCCCCCAGTCCTTCTGCTCTTGACCCATTTCTCTCTTCTTCCCCACCCTGCCCTCTCCTTCTATACCCCCCCC
>JAMYXO010002553.1:0-15000 GCA_033310375.1 Conus canariensis | reverse complement strand
TTGAGATCGGGCTATTGAATGGGGTGTTGTTTAGAAGAAAGGTTGGGGGAAAAAATGTGATATGGATGGGATGAGGTTGAAAAAAATTGAAAAGAGTGGTTTTGAAAAAAAAACACTCCCGCATAGTTTTTAATTTTGCGTTTTACGTTACTTATTTTTTTATGAGTTGTTATTTTTTTAGCCACCCCATTGCTTTATGCTTTTTTTTTTTTTTTATTTTTTTTTTTTTTAAAAAAACAAAAACCAAAAAATTTCAAATAATGTGTAAAATGGAAAGGCAAAAAGGGGAGGAACGGGCGAGAAAACAAACAAAAAAATATTCCACCCAAATATTTCCATTATTTTTTTCAAACTCCAGTAAAAAACCAATATGCATTGAAATATTAAATAAAAATATCTTTTCTTTAGGCATACTACGCATTGTATCTTGTTTGCTTTTTTTCTCTAAGCAAAACTCGGTCCAACTTTATAATGAATTCAACAGACCTAAATTAAAAGGGAAACAAAAAAAAGCTTTTTTTTTTTTTTTTTTTTTGTTTTTTTTTTTTTTTTTTTTTTTTCAATCCGACCAACTCCTCAAACAAAAATCTCCTGCTTATTTAGCCATAACAATAGGAGAATAATAACAAAAAGGACACAAAAAATGGTTATAATGAGAAAAAAAATGACAAAATTGTGGGGAGGGGTGTAAACCTCCCCCCTTATCCTTAATTCTCCTTTTCACTAAAATCTTTTTTTACGAACTGTGTTGTGTGGGTGTTGTGATAATCAGACGTTGTGGGAGGGAGTCGGTGGAAAAAGGGGGGGGCGGGGAGACGTGTGGGAAGGAATGGGCGGGATTGTGGCGAATGGGGGGTGGTGGGGGATGGGTTGGGTGAAATGTGGGGGGGGGTGAAAATTCCTTCTTCAAACCTCACAAACATATTTCTATATACCCCGTAGATTACAAGCTCTTGTGTTAACGTTTAAGATTTAAGTTTTTTTACACATTGCCAGGGAGGAAAGGGAAGAAGAAAAGAAGAGAAAGGAAGGGAAGGAAGGGAAGAAGAAAACTTCAAAAGGACCCAAACCTACCGGGAATAATGAAATTGATGATGTTTTTTGAAACGTAAGCAAGAATGAAAGATTATTGATCCTTAGTATTATTTTTTTAGTTCATATAGCTGGTGATGTGATTTTTGAGGTGATATTCAAAGGAAACGTAATTATTACTTTCTGATCACCGTTAGATAGATTACTTCTGGGTCAGTCTTGTTTGTTCCTGTTTATTAAAATAAAAAAAAACGTTTTTGTAAATTTTTAAACACTCATTCTCTTTAATTTGTTAATGTAAAAAAAAACAAAATTGTCTTTTTTGGTTTTAATAAACACCACTTAAACACATATTAAGGAAAGAAAAAACTCTCCCTTCCAATAGTGTGGTGATGATGATTCAGGGGTATGCTGTTGTTATGTTTTGTATTGAACACAGACATGAAAATGTGTCTTTGGACATGCAAGATGTGATGTGCTCACATCTAGACATCCAAATGAATGATGCGGAGGGAAGGAGGGATGAGGAAAAGGAAACAGCCACGTCATCTGCACTCTTTTTTTAGAACATAAATCCACTGATCAGATTGCGATCTTCATGAAGCTGAAACACACTGTGTCCGCCCCAATAATCGACCTGTTTTTCGCTTTTGCGTTTCTTGTAAATGCAGATGATGTATCAAAGGACCAACCCACAATTCCAATATTGGTGTTGCCGTGGTGGCCACTTGTAGGAGTTCTCAACTTTTTTGGTTTTTTTACTCTTTTCCAATGTTGAATCAATATTTGCACTACTCTCCTTCTTCCTATCAATGGCCTTGATTTCCCGACGTACCACTGCTTCGGATACACTGCTTGTTTCTCTGCAAACAAAGTCACTCTTTGGTTGTCAGGATGAAAACCAGTTTTCCAGGCATTTCGGTATCAGGTAGCGCTGGGTCTAGTTGGTGGTTAAGCAGCCTGGGGCCTTTGGGCTTTTTAGTCGATATTTCCTCCACAGCTTCAGCTGAGGGTCGGAAGTCTCTGTAGAATCACAATGTGTCTCTGGGGTTTTAATGGTCTTGTAGTTTTGGTCCATTTGCAGGTCGATGGATCCTGTTGGATGTTTTGATTGATCTGCAGCTTGTCGGAAAGTTTCTTCCAATTCACAGGTGCATTTGCATTGAGGCCATGCGGACATTGATGTGCTAGGGTCACCTGTCAGGACAATTGTTTGACAACAGCAAGCGTTTTGTTCTGTGTTCGGGTCATGATTAGATGACGTTTTCTACCTCTAACTGTGTACAAACAGAGTGTACTTTCATAGTCCCTTTGCATGGGATTCTGTGTTCTTTGGTCAGGGGTGTTCTAAAGATCTGTGTTTTCGCTGTTCACATCTTCCTCACTAACGAAGAGATTGTAGTTTGATGAACCGTGTTTTTTTTTTTTGAGTGATCTCTACCCTTTTTTCCCCATTTGAAGAACAGAAAGAAGAAGTTCTCTTTTCAGATCCCCGGGATTATGTTTTCTTTTTGGTTTCCTGCTATTGGAGGATTGTCTCATTTCACCCATTATTTAGGGTCGGCCCCATTCTCCTTTTTTGCACCCCACCCACGCCCAAGGGCCCTAGCACAGGGCCCTTTTCCCATTGGCACCGACTTTTTTTTCGAGAAAAAAAATTTAATAAAAAAAAAAAGTTCCAACATTTGCCTTGTTTGCCGCCTAAGTAAGTTTTGCGTGAATCAGAAATGACCCACTTCCCACTAACGTAGGTTTATTTACTTTCATTATACTTAGAAAATAAATCTGTTCTGTACATATAACAAAGGGACAGAAGCAAATGACAGTCACAGGCAGACACAACTAACAGGATCAGAAGATCAGAAAACCACATGAGTGACAACAGGGATTGAAATGAAAAAGAAATTTTCTCTCCATTCACTGTGTCGTTTATGACATTTTACTCCCGTTGGGAGTACAAAAATTAAGTTCATCAAATGTGTTGTTCTGGAACTTCGTTACCAATTTCTCTGTAATCTCTACGGGTTATCATTTAACCTTCATACATTTGTCGCTTTCTTGTTTGGGTTTTTGCTTGTGATATATCTCACCCAGTGAAATCATGGGGGTGATCTAAGCCCACATGGGTGGTTTTTGTGTGGGTGGTCCACTCTCCATCACCACCTATACTTGTTCTGCCTGGTATAAGGTGATGTCGAAAGTTCTAACTGTCTATTCTTTCATTTTTGTAAGAGACAGAAAGAAATAAAAAAAGTGATTAATGAAATGGTTTGGCTTTCCATGGTATGTAGATTTCTCGTTTACCATCTCTGTCTCTTTTTTTTTTTCCTTCCTTTTTGTATTTAGTTTGCAGCCTGTTTAAGTCCTGGCCACACGTCACCATTGAGGCAACGAATCATCATTTTTAGACAGCTTTCTTTTTGTATAGATTCAAGGGAAGGGAAAACATTATATTGCTTGGCTTTCTGACACGGCCTTTTTTGCAAAAACACGGGACAAGACACTTTTCACGAGAAGGGAAACTCAGAACCAATAGGTTCGTATTTTGATAGGTATGTTAAGCTACGTTTTACCAACATGACATTGCGTTACAACTGGTGCATTCATTTAAAATAAAAAATACTAAGGACACATTCACGCCCCGCTTTTGTGTTTTTTTTTATAACGTTTTTCTTATGCTCTAACAACGTATAAAGCTAAAAAAAATAATATTACTACGAAGGTATACCCACTGCCCACCTGTGTTGTTGAAACTTGGTAAGGAATCCAAGCTCACTTTACCAGGCATATCAATTACATTATTCATGGCTACCACTGTTTCGCATCCAAAATGATTAATGTATGGCAATGTATGCACTGGTATGATTTGCATAAAATGGTTGATGATGAAACCAGGGAAAAGTAATGCTGTAAGAAGGGGGCAAAAAGAGAGCACCAAATTGTGATTGCGTTTAATAGCGTGGGTTGGTGGTTGAGTTGTTTTTGTTTGTGGAGTTTTTATTTTTTTTTGGTTTTTCTTGTTTGGTTGTTTTTGTTTCCATGTTGTGTTTCGTGTTTTTTTGTTTTTTGGTTTTTTTTTCTTTTGTTTTTGTTTCCTTTTCCGCAAAAAATATTTTATAACAAACCTTCCCTTTTGCCCCACCCCGGAAAAAACAAACAATTCAAAGTAACCATTACTGCAGAGTAGTAGTAGTTTTAGAGTAAGTAAACATTTGCTTTACCGTTAACACGCCGTAGATTTCTTTGTCCCCCCAGTCTTTTGTTCAAGGTATGGACGAAACGAAAAAAAAAAAAAAAAAAAAAAATAAAAGAAAAAAATAAAAAAAATAAAAAAAGGGAAAAAAAAAAAAAAAAAAAAAAAAAAAAACTTGGAAGGAAGGAGTTTTCCTGGCAAGTTTTTTGTGGTGTTTTGGGGTTTTTTGTTTTTTTTGGGGTTTTTTGTTTGTGTAAAGGTGTGTAATTATCTTCCCTTAGGCGGGTTATTTGTTTTCATAATTGTTTTCCACAGGGTTCACCGTTAGCCAAGTCCAGTGTGGTAGAGAAGGATAGAGAGAGATATAAAACGATGAGGGCGTCTGGGAGTCTAGAAGAGTTAGATTACACGCATATTGCCAACTTTTGAAAAAAGAGAAAAAGAAAATTTGATGCCTTCTTTCGTTCTTATAAGGAGTTTTAGTTCTCGACCCAGTGTTTACAAAAATCTAATTTGGACCAAATACCCCTGTATTTTGGGGTTATAATGTGGTCCGGTATTTGCGAATAACCCAGCCCCGAAATAATATCAGGCCCAGCTGTGCTTCTCCTCTTGCAGTCGGTGTGGGTGAGAACAGCATTTCTCCATTTTTTCTACCTGTGACTGGGGGAAAAGCAAACGGCTGAAACAGGAACGAGGAGAGCTCGAGTTCGATATTAAAAAAAAGGGAAAGGGGGGTTTCCGGAATTGATGAACCAAGTAGGGAAAAGCACAAGTTCGCTTTTTTCGTTGTTCGGCTGATGTGTGAGGGCAAATTGGGGCGAATGTGGACTGTGTTTGGTTTTTTGCGGAATTTCATCAGGAAATAAGCAATAGTAAGTATGATGCTTTCATGCTGTTGTTTTCGGGTGCCTCCAGCCCCAGGTTTTAGGCGAGTGTGGTATTAAAAATTATTAAATATTTAATGTGAAATGATATAATCATATTACCTATTTGTCCAACCACACGAGGAAGGGGGGAAAACAAGGAGATAAGGAATTTTGTTCTTAGGGACAGTTTCTCAATGCGGTATTTGTCGGGTCTCGTCACTTCAAAGAGCACGTTTCCAAGACCAACACACCTGGAAGTGTAAAGGTGGGAAGCTGGAATTAGGGTCCGGAAGACAGCCTGTGAAACAAGAGGGGATGCCTGTTGCAATATTATAACAGAAAAAAATGTATTAAAGCCACTCCTCTGTTCATTCGCCAGTGCAAAATGCAAGCCACAAAACGCAACGTGACAACCCGATTGTGTCGGAGCATTGGGAGAGCCAAACTCAGAGGACGTACAAAGAAGGTTAAGGTTTGTGGAATGGGCGTGGTTGATCTTTTTGAGTTTCATTTCTTTCAGGTTGTTGCATGGTTGGTTGTAGATAGTTTTTTGGGTTTTTGCTTGCAGTGTTGGCAACAAACCTGCAACATACATTTAGTTACTGGACAAATGAGGCAGTCCTGTCAGTTTTCAGTCCACACTGCCTGCTGCATGAAACTCTGTTGCATGTATGTGATTGATTTTTTCCCCCTGCTGCAGGTTAACTGTTTCCAACAAAACTGAGTTAACGATTCTTATTAACAAGAAAGTGTCCGTAGGCCACAAATTACAACTTGTTATTTGTTACTTCAGGGAATCTAGTTTGGGGTTTTTTTATTTTTCAAGACATTGCGACCCTGCACATTTAGGCACCCATGCACCGTTTAGTTTTCAATTTTCGCCAACACCCATAAGCTTTAGTAAGTGACCTTATTTATCAGTATTTGGACACAGGATGGTGACTTAGTATGCATTTTTAAGATATATGCAGGTATGGTATGTATGTATGCTATACACTTGCCCTGGTGAGGTAAGAGGAATAATGAGTCTTTTAATCTGCCGTTACGCTCGGATGTATACGGACGTCACGCATTCAGTTGTTTAAAATAAGAGCCCGACTCTTTGACTGCCATTATATTGTTTTAAAAGACCACTCTGATTTAATTGTCATTGTGGAAACTTCAGAAAATGTAAGTGGAGGGATGAGATTGAATGAGGAATGTTTTAAAAAAAGGGTCTGTTTGTGTTAGTTTGCTTGTGTGTGGTGTGTGGGTGCTGGTGTGTGTGTGTGTGTGTGTGTGAGGGGGGGGAGGGGGGGACTGGAAAGGTGAACAGCAATTTGGTTGAAAAGATTTCTAAGCAGGGAAGGAAGAAGAAAGAGATTGTGTGAAGAGGCAGTTTAGCTGACAAATTCCTGTGCATAAGGAAAAGGCTTTATCTCATAGATCTAAACAACTGAAAGAAAAATGTGGTTTATACATACCATTTGTTTTTTTTTAAGTAATTATTACATACTACTGTAAATGGGTGTGTGTTGTGGGTGTGAGTGTGTTTGTGTGTGTGTGTTGTGTGTGTGTTGTGAACAGATGTATGTATGTGCATGTGTATATCATGGTATATCTGTGTTTCGTGCGTATGTGACTGTACATGTACATTAATATGGTCCACTGTAAAAAAATAATGTCGAACTGCTTCTGGGGGAAAAAGAAACACAAAGGGTCTTGATGCGAGGGACGGTGGTAACTCTGTACAAGGAGCTGTAAGGTTCAACAATGGTACGGCCCTGTGGAACTCCAACACTTCAGTTTTGGGAAAAAATTTCACGTTCGATTTGTTTCCTCTTTCATTGGAACTTGACTGTAAGACTAGAGCCTTATTGGGAGCACATTCTACCATTTTATCCGCCCGGGAAAGGGAATAAAATTAGTTTGATTTTTAGTCCTCTCATCTTAGCGGCGAAAGCTGTCTTTTCAGGACACATAGAAACATCATGATGGTTCTTTTTCAGTCAAGACGTCCGATGGCGTGGCATATATTTTTTTATACGTCACTTGCGGAATCTCCGGAACTATTCCGTCTCTTTCGTACTGTGCTCTCGGCAATCTTCCGTGGCCGATTCGTCACGATTTGGAATACTTGTCAACGACCCGAAAAGGATAGAGAAGAGAAGAAGTGGAAGTTCAGCAAGAAAGAAAAGAAGGGGAACACGTACATCTTCGCGAAACACGTCGTTCATCTTTGGGAAATACAACACACCCCCCCCCCAAAAATGCGTTTTTGGCCGGGTGCGGAAAACAGACCCTCTTTTTTAAGTTTTATGGAAGTTTTTTTTTTTTTAAAATGTGAGATTTGAATTGGGAGTTTTGTTTATCCTTTCTGCGGTTTTTTTTGGATTAGATAAGCTAGGGTACTGGGTTTTTTTTTTGTTTTAGTTTTTTTGTTAAAGTTTAAAAAGAGAGTTTTCTTTTAACGTCTTTTTAAAACCACATGGACATTTAGTAACGTAGATTACAATGTTTGGACGGTAACAATGGTTTTATATTAAATATATATCGTGTTTAGTTTATTGTAGTGGTTTCTGTTCCATTGAATGTCCAAGCATCAAGTTTCAAGTTTACTTTGAGATAAAACTAAAGACACAAAGCTTATTTGAGGCAAACAAACAAAGACACCTTTAGGTTAGGATTGACACGAGCATATAGGTGTATTTGAAATAAAAACAAAACCCTCTTTGGCGGCCGACATTTGCAAAACTTTTGGGACAATTTTATTCTCATTTAATGACCGTTGTGTGAGGAGTACTGCTTACAGATGCATGATCGGACGTTCATAAACAAACTTGACACGTATAATTTTGTTTTGTGTCGGTAGATTCAATTTAGACTCCAATAAGAGAGTAGGTCAAAGCCCAGACGCGCTTTGTACATTTTTCTGCATCATCGCGAACGCTCACAGCGTGCAAGCACCGTGTTCAGAAGGCGGGGGGGGGGGGGGGCGGGGGGAAGGTGTATCGCATTATTTCACCTTCCAAAAAAGCAAAATGAATCCAACACGCAACAACACACAGACACCACAGACACAGAAAGACACACACACAACACAACAACACACACACACACACACCCACACACACTACCACACACACACTATCTTCTTCTCTCTCTCTCTCTCTCTCTCTCTCTTCTCTCTCTTCTTCACAGAGAAACAATCTAACACAGAAGAAAAATCTGCGTTGCCGCCGGTACGGGGCGAGAGTTTGAGGTTGACCTGTTCCCATTGGACGCGGTGTTATTTCTAAGACAAAGTAGTCGTCTCCTCCGGTGGGTAAAAAGAAATATTGGGGAAGAACAGCGGCAAACACGATCTACGCAGGTTAGTGTAGTCTGCAGGTAGGCAGACGAGATCGACTGGAGGGAGTGCAGACATGTTGTTGGCCACGAGGGAACAAACAAAAACAAACAAGAAGCAACCAAATAACATTCTCTTGTTGAGATTTTCTTCTTCTTTTTTCTTCGTCTTCTTCTTCTTCTTCTTCTTCTTTGAAAACTTTCAGTTTTTTCTTTGTCATCTTTTATCATTTTTTCCTATACTTTTACTGTTTCAAAAATTAGTTTATGTCTTTCGTATCTTTTTGTAGTTGTTTTGTCGTATATTTTTTTTCCTTTCTTTCTTTTTTCTTTCTTATTGTCTTTTCATTTTTTTTCTTTTTTATTTATTTTGTTGTTGTTGTTTGTTTGTTTGTGTTTTTGTTTCTTTTGTTTGAAACATTGCTCGTGTCCGGTCTTTCTTATTTTTGTACTTCTTGACCATTTCTATGTTTATTTAATTTTTTGCTTTTGTTTTGTTGTCTATTTTTCTCTTCTTTGAAAAATGGTCATCGTATCTCTTCCTTCTGTATTTTCTTCTTGTTGTGTTATTGAAAAATTTCTGTGTTTGTCTTGGCAACCTCGGACAAGCTGACTGGAGACAGCAGCTTCAGACCGGGTCCGTGGCGTCCACCATCAAGGAGCATAAGCAAGAGATGCAGAGCAGAGGAGAGATGCCAGTGGGACGAACGGAGGCGCGGAAGATGGGAAAGGATGGCGTCGGCACCACAGACACTGCGGCGGAGACTTCACCTGCAGCAATGCAACAGTCTGCCGCTCGAGGATAGGTTCTTCAGCCACGCAGGCGCTGCAACTCAAAAAACTGGATGGATCATGGCGCAAACACCATTGTCTTCCAGCCAGTGGATGGTAACTGTGTGTCATTTGTGCTTTGTTTTGGTGTGCATTGTTTCTTTTTTGTTTGTTGATGTAGGTTCTTTTTTCTATCTATCGATCTTTTTCTTTCTTTCTATTTTCGTCTTCTGTACTCTTTCTTTATCTATTTTTTTCTGTGTGTGTGTGTGTGTTGTGTTGTGTGTGTGTGTGTGTGTGTGTGTGTGGTGAGTGAGTGTGTGTGTGCTGTGTGTGTTGTGTGTGTGTGTGTGTGTGTGTGCTGTGTGTGGGTGTGTGTGTTTGATGTGGTATCGTTGAGTGTGTGTGTCATAGCAACACAGTGAGGCGACCCAAAAGGGCCCTGGGGAGGAGGAATGACACAAGTTGGGTGTTTCTGTGTGTTCCTGTTCTCTTGCTTCGCGTCCGGTCAAAGCATTCCAATGATTCATAGGATTGGCGACAACTTCAGACCAATGTATAATATGAGCATGTCCACACTGGATAATGTTGTCGCTGAATGAATTGGTTGGTGATTAAAAATCGGAGAAGAATGATCACTGTGAAGGGTTTTGTGTCCTATTTTTCTCTATTGCAATGAGAAGAAACACAAAACAGCATGAAACTCCCCCCCCTCTTTTTGTCATGATGAACAGAGGCGTTTCAGTTGTTCAATGTAGATGTGATTCTCCAAGATGTATCTGAGCGGAGAAAGTGGTCTTTGAACGAGTCCAAACACAATTGGCTTTCCTACTCGCCTGGCTGTCGACATGAGTTGGATACGGTTTTCGATGGAAATATACTCTGTGGAAATGGACCAGTAATTTCAATACATTTTCAGTTGAATTTATCATGGCCATAGAGTCTTCACAACATTTCCGATCGGGAAGTTGAATTTGGTAGAGTCGTCAATTAGCGCACAACTCGGACAATGAACAAGTGGACGAAGCAGACGCCTGTTCCAGACAGGTCGGGACCATCGTCTGTCATTTGTGTCGAAAGATAGAGACGCAAACTTGTACGGAAAAGATGTAGGCAGAATGCGTTCACGAAAGACGCTTACGCCAATTGAACTTGGAATGAACGTTTTCGGATTCGACAGGTTTTTTTTCACAACTTTTGGCAACATCAAGAAGTAGTCCAGGTTTTGGGTAGGTGGACAGCTGATAAATGGCGCAAATGATAGTGCGAGAACGTTAAGGGAAAATCTGGGCTTTTTGGTCCAATCACGGTATAAAAAATACATTCATTGTTGCGATTTTAGCCGTGTATATTTAGTAATGATCTAGTTCGAGGCATTATGTTAAAGAGTTGAAAATACAATAAGATTCATCAATAAGGAGTAAGGGGGCAAAGTAACTCCTAAATAAACATTTAAATGGCGGGTTGATCGATGAAAAATGACGCCAAATCGATGTGCAAAATGCAGTTTTCGTTTAGACAATCTAGGCTTTTGGTCCAACACAGTCATAAAGAATCAAAAAATACATTTCATTAGTGTGGACTACGACAAAGAATATACTGATTAGGGTTTGAGGCATTCCATATTGAAGGAGTGATCGACCGATCAAGGTTGCTCCATCCGGGGAGTAAGGGAAGGTAACTCCGAAAGCATGTCTCTGCTGATTGGTTCCACGAGAGGATGTGCCATTGAGACTGGTACATAGACCTTCACTTGTGATTTTATTTGTCAGTTGTTCTGTTGATATATTAGTTCACTCTGACAACACACTAGCTTCTGTGGATTTGTTGTGGATACTAAGGCTGTGTTCGGATGGATGATTAAAGTTGTTTTTTTTTGGTGTAAGGGATGGCGTCATTAATGAGAGCGTGGCGAAAATGCACGAAACAATGAAACGTACAATAGCAACAGCACCCACACAGTTCGATATCCGTCCACACACAAGATATGGTTCAACGGACTACATCGTTTCCTTTTTGGACATCCCCTCCCCCCCCCCCCCTCCCGCCCCGCACCCCCCTCCCCCCGCCTTCAAGTCCCTTCTTCATATTTATTGTCCATACACATTCTCTTGATTAATACAATCGGTTTATGTTTTCGCCATTTGTAGCCTTTGCGTGCGTTTCCTCGTGCGCACAAGCGAATCGCTATGAGAAAAAACAACGAAAGAAAACCTTGAAAAAAAAAAAAACAAAAAAAAAAAGCAAAGGGCAGGAATTCTTGCAAGAAAACAAAGGGCAATAATTCGGTTGGGGAGGGTGGATCAGGAATATCTCTTTGGACTCGCTCTTCTGGGGATTGAATCAGCTTTTCTTTCAAACAATAAAAGGACTATGCGCTTAAACCAATCAAACAAACAAATGACATAAAAAAACGCGACGCGTCCGAAGAAGCACAGTTAACTATGGCCCATCATGATGAAAAAAAAGGGGGAGTGAGAGCTCGGTTTTTCGTGGGGAATGGTCCAAATGGTGTTTATGTTCCTGAGGAAAAGACCAATAGGTTGGACAAAGGCGTCGGTTTGTCTTGTCATTGGTTTGGCCAGTGGTGTTATTTCTCTTGAACTAGGTTTTCTATTTCCGCCTGCAGTCCTCACCGACTCCTTCCTCCTTGCCGCCGCCTGCATGATGGTTGGACAGTAGTGACGTCAAGTGAGCATACAAAACGCCTGTGCTGGCTTTTCCTGATCCTTTACAGTGGAGGTGGAGAAGCCTTGGGGGTACAGGCCGGTGACCTGTGCAATGACCTCCTGCTACACAGGTTTTCTCTGATAGTTGATTGAATGGGCTTCCAGACTATGTGGTCTGGCAGTATCAGAGTGTTATTTGGGCAGCGGTGGGGACATCCTATCTGGGGGTGGGAATGCACCCTGCCCAAAACAGTAATGGCTCATTCTATTGCACGGTACACCTAAACGTATCCGTTTTGGCCCCAGGAGTTCCATGAATAACCAAATCCTCCGTTTTCTGCATGGTGTAACTGGGGATGGAACAGACGGCGTATAAGCGTATCCATCTTGAGTTGGAAGGTTGCCATGCAAACCATTGTGTGTGGGTGCGTTGCGTGGTGCGTGCGTCGCGTGCGTGCGTGTGTGTGAGTGTGTGTGTGTGGATGTGTGTGTGTGGGTGTGTGTGGTTTGATTCGGATATCCATCGCAGAACAGACCAAAATTCAACAAAATATTAATTTTAAACTCTTTCGATTGAGAAAATTGAATTTTATTCCTTGGCGGTATAAGCATGTGTTGATAGAGTTCTTTTTGCGCAATCAGGAATTACACATAACACGAAAAGAAAACTTTTCTATTCAACATGTGACATTCAGAACGGAATTAATACATTCCTTGGCGGAATGAACTAATATTTTATGGATTCATTTTGTGCCCAGTAGTTACAAGAAGAGAAGTGACTGATTGCTTGTTCTTCGTTTCGAATGTCCATGTTGTTAATCTTGCTGAAGAAGAAGGCCAAGAGGTCTCGAACGCTCGTGTTTTGTTTTGTCATTTGTTTCTCCCCCACTTTTTTTTTTCTTTCTTCTTGTCCAAGTACGGAACAGTATTTCTGTGTCAGGGTTGTGTTAGTTTCCGCTGCAGGTCACCCACACTTTCTGTTTGTTTTGTTTTTTTTTCTTTTTTTTGTGTGAGCTCGGTCCGCAAAGATTGCACAAACATAGAGAAGAGTTCATTTTAAACCAACAGAGTAAAATGGTTGAAATATCTGGCCCAAAGACATGCACCTAATGGTTGGTGTTGATCTCACAGAATGCCCTGGTCATCCAGAGAATTTATTAGAAATGAAATCACTTTTCTAGTGAAAAAAACTTGTTGACATTTTCCGGACAGGGAAAATAAATTTTTATTGATTTCAAGAAACTTCTAATTCCTTCCTTGTATTTTCTATATTTATATATATATATATATTTATATATTTATCATATACTATATATATATAGTGTATCTACGCGAGAATACATTAAAGGGAGGAGGAGGAGGGAGTCAGAGAGGCAGGGGAGGAGGGGCGAGGAGGAGCAAGGGACGGAGGATATAGATTTCTCTGCCGTACCTTTCTTTTTTTCTTTTTTTTTTTTCAATATCTTGATGTCTGCTATTTTGTGTCTTTAAATCACATGATGGAACAGAGACCCGAGATATGAGTTAGGTCAAGGAAAGGGAAATAACTACAAAAGAAAATTATAGTTGTATACTCCGACATTTACGATACAGGTACAAGATATATGGCACGTACAGACGCACACGCTGTATGCACGGTGCCCGGCGCTTAGCGCGCGCACCCACACACACACACACGAACAACACACAACCCACACACCACACACACACACAAAAGGGCAGAATAAGGAAAGATTTGTAAGCGCTACTCTTGAATGAATGATAGACACAAAAATCAAGTTTTGTTGTTTGTTTGTTTGTTTGCTATATTGTGTTATCACATATGAAAACTTTTTTGTTATGTAGCAATGGGAGATAGACGCATCCAATTCTTACGAAAAATAGCACAGCGAGAGAGAGCGTGGAGAGAGACGAGAGAGAGAGAAGGACTAGCAAAGTAAGATCTTTGGATGCAACCTTTAAACCCGTTTATGAATCAAGCAAGCAAAACCCAAAAAACATTCTCTTGTTGAGTTTCTTCTTATTCTTCTAGAAAAAAACTTCAAGTTTTCTCTTTGTCCGTCTTTATTCTTTTGTACTAACTTTACTGTTCAAAAATTCCGTTTATGTCTTTGTATCCTTTTTGGCGTTGTTATGTCATATTATTTATTTCTCCCTTCTTTCGTATTTTTTTTTTTTCTTTTTTTCCGTTTTTGTTTGTTTGTGTTTTTTGTTTTTTTTTGTTTTGTTTCTTTTGGTTTGAAAATTGCCGGTGTCAGTTCTTTCATTATCTTTTGTAATTCATTGACCATTTCTGTTTTTTTATGGGTTGTCTGTTAAATTTTTTCTGTGGTTTGGAGTATGTTCTTGTCAATTTTTGCATTGTTTGCTGTCTATTTTTCGTTCTTTGAAAAACATCCTCATCGTGGCTTTCTTCGTTCTTTGTACTTTTCTCTCTTGTTGCTTGTTACTTAAATATTTATGTGTTTGTCTTTGGCAACCTCGACCAGCACACCTGGAGGAAAGCAGCTTCAGACGGGTCAGCTGGCGGTCCACCATCAAGGCGGCATCAAGCAGGTGAGCAGAGCAGAGGAGAGAGCCAGTGGGAGCATACGGAGGTTGGTACCGGAAGGACGGGCCAAAGAATGGCGTCGGCACCCACTGAATGATGGACGGAGACTTCACCTGCAGCTACTGCCGCTCGAGGAAACAGGCTCTTCAGCCACAGCGGCGCTAATCCCCAAAATGATGATCCTGGCGAACCCCTTGTTTTTTCCCCCGAAAGGGTGGAATTTGGCATTTGTGCCCTTTTTTTGGTGGGGTTTTTTTTCTTTTTTTTTTTTTTGATGTTTTCTTTTTTCATCTACGATCTTTTCCCCTTTTTTTTTTTCTTTTCCCTCTTTTGTATCCCTTTCTTTCATTTTCGTTTTTTGGGGGGATTTTTTTTTTCTTTTTTTTTTTTTTTCCGTTTGGGGGCAAAAATTTAAAATGTGTTTTTTTTCATTTAGAACCCTTTAAAAACCCCCGGCGTACAAACTAATGTTTTTTGTTTCTTTGCCCCTCGCTTGGGGAAAAAAAACAAAAAAAAAATTTTCATTAAAAAAATTTTGGGCATTTTTGACAAGGTAATTAAAATTTGGGGAAAGATCTCTAATTCCTT
>JAMYXO010002552.1:15000-23269 GCA_033310375.1 Conus canariensis | reverse complement strand
TGTGGTGGTGTCCCATAATCTGTCATCGTTGCCCAAATTGTTGTTGATTGGGAGCACCCCAGCATGATTTACAATGTTTCATTTTTCAGTTTCCCCAAGGGAATGGGCATCGGCGCGGCCCCTAACCCCTAACGTAAACCCCCATCTGCTAAGTGTTGGGGACCACACTGCCCATGATTTAAAGCTGATGGATAATGAATTAATGTGTTTTTTAGATGAGAGTTTTAATTTCGGGTTTAGTTTTTATCAAAGTGTCCCTGCGGCGGACCAGTCCATATACGCTACGCCACAAACTGCGAGTGTTAAGACCCCCACTGGGGCATTTATTTAAACTGATGGTTTAAATTTAATTTTGACTTTTCGATGAGAAAAATTTGAGAAGTGGCTACCACTTGCACATGTCTGACCATGGGATTGCCAACGCGTGGTCAGACCCTTTGGGTTTCCCACCTTTACATTGGCTGTGCCATTGTTTTTCATTGTTGTGTGTAGTGTGTATGCATGGTACCCGGGGGGGGTGGACATTGGCCCATGGGGTGTGCGTGTGTGTGTTTTGGGGTGTTGTGTGCGTTTCGTGGTGCGTGCCCTGCGTGCGTGCGTGCTTGTGTGTGTTGTGGGGTGGGGGGGTGTGTGGTGTGTGTGTGTGTGGTGTTGTGTGTGGGGGGGGTGTGTGAGGTAAGCGGGTGCCATGTGATGTACATGTGGTTTTTGTGGGGGGGGGGGGGGGGGGGGGCGGTCCGTGTTTCATAGGGGTGTGCGTGAACACGTGCGTTTGGGGGGTGTGTCGGGTTTTGTGGTGTGTTTTGTGTGTTGGTGGGTGTGTGTTGTGTGTGTGCGTGTGTTGTGTGGGGTGTTGTTGTTTGGTAACCTATGTTTAATAACACTGGAGGGAAAGAGTGGAAAAATTTTCTTTTATGTGCGTTTTCCCCCCCCTCTCCCCCTCCCCTCTCTTCTCTCTCTCTCCCCCTCTCTCATCCCCCCTCTCTCTCTCCTTTCTTGTGTATACTAGCCCCCCAAGGGAAAGAAAATAAAAATCCCCTTTTGTGTCCAAAAAAACCCAAAAATAACCCCCCAACAACCCCTGCCCTCTGAATTAAAACCAAAAACCCCCCTGATCAATGATATCAAAATGAGATTTTCCCCTCCCCCCCTACGAAATGAAATTAGGGTCAAACCGATTTTTATAAAGGGCCACCCCCTGTCTCGCTTCAATGAAAATCATGTTCAACTTTGACTTTACGGGCCCCGCACCAATGTTTTTTGATTGATGTGAATGAAGGGTTTACCCTTTTGTGGGGAAAATTTAGAGAGAGAGAGAGAGAGGAGAGAGGAGAGAGAAAAGAGGAAGGGGAGAGAAGAGAGAGAGAGAGAAGCGAACAATAGGGTTTATGTACTTGTATATATAACATACAAAAATGACGCTCTTTTTCTGATGTTCAGGAAAAGATGCAAACTTTTACACGTACATAAATGTACACACACATTCAAAGTTCAACACACGGTACATATGTTCGTAGGTACATGATATGGGTACATTTTTTGAACGAACCATGCATCATCATCGCTGTTTATCTCGCTACCCAACTGATAACTGTATGGCCAGGTCTGTATGGTGCAAGTGATAACGACTGATCTTGACATGTGTGTGTGTGTGTGTTGTGTGTGTGTGTGTGTGTGTGTGTGTGTGTGTGTGTGTGTGTGTGTATGGAAGTGGGTGGGTATAGGTGTGTCTGCCTGTCTGTCTGTCTTCTGTCTGCCCTGTCTGTGTGTGTCTGTGTCTGTGTGTGAGCGGTGTATGTATGTGGGTGTTGTGCGAGCGTCCATGTGTGTATGTGTGTGTGTGTGTGTGTGCGTGCGTGCGTGCGTGTGTGTGTGTATGTGTGTGTGTGTGTGTGTGCCGCCGCGCGCGGTGTGTGTGTGTGTGTGTGTGTGTGTGTGTGTGTGTACGTGCGTACGAGCGGACGGGCGTGTGTGTTTGTTTTTGCATGTGTGTGCGTGTGTATGAGTGTGTGTGCATGCACGTAGTTCCGAGTGTGTGTGTGTGTGTGGTGTGTGTGTGTGTGTGTGTGTGTGTGTGTGTGTGTGCGTGTGTGTGTGGTGTGTGTGTGTGTGTGTGTGTGTGTGTGTGTGTGCCCGCAGGTGTGTGGTGTGTGGTGTGTGTGTGTGTGTGTGTGTGTGTGTGTGTGTTGTGTGTGAGGTATGCGGTGCGCATGTGCATGTACATGTGTGTGTGTGTGGGGGGGGGGGGGGGGGGGGTGCGGTCCGCCTGTACATAGGTGTGTGCGTGAACACGTGCGTGCGTGCCGTGTGTGTGTGTGGGTGTGTGTGTGTGTGTGTGTGTGTGTGTGTGTGTGTGTGCGTTGTGTGTGTGTGAGTGTGTGTGTGTTTGGTAACCTATGTGAATAACACTGGAGAGAACGAGTGAATTTGTCTTCATGTGCGTTTCTCCCCCACCTCTCTCTCTCTCTCTCTCTCTCTCTCTCCTCTCTCTCTCTCTCTCTCTCTCTCTCTCTCTCTCTTCTGTGATACTAGCCCCTAAGGAACGAACATAACAATCCCCCTTAATGATGTCAAAACCGAAAAAATAACCCCACCAGACAACCATGCCCTCTGATTAACCAAAACCCACCTGATCAGATGATATCATATGAGATTCCCATCCCAGCCTGACGAAATGAAATTAGGGTCAGCCGATTTCTATAGGCCTACCACTGTACTCGCTCTTCAATGAACTCATGTTCAACTAACTTCAGCGCAACGCACCAATGTTCCTGATTGATGTGAATGAGAGTTTTACATTTTTGTGGGAAAATCAGAGAGAGAGAGAGAGAGAGAGAGAAGAGAGAGAGAGAGGAGAGAGAGAGAGAAGCGAACAATAGGGTTTTTGTACTTGTAGTATATAACATTACAAAAATGACGTCTTTTCTGATGTTCAGGAAAAGTGCAAACTTTTACACGTACAATAAAATGACACACACATTCAAAGTTCAACACACGGACATATGTTCGTAGGTACATGATATGGGTACATTTTTTTGGAACGAACCATGCATCATCCATCGCTGTTATCTCGCTACCCAACTGATAACTGTATGCCAGGTCTGTATGGTGCAAGTGATAACGACTGATCTTGACATGTTGTGTGTGTGTGTGTGTGTGTGTGTGTGTGTGTGTGTGTGTGTGTGTGTTGTGTGTGTGTGTGTGTGTATGAGTGGGTGGGTATAGGTGTGTCTGCCTGTCTGTCTGTCTGTCTGTCTGCCTGTCTGTGTGTGTCTGTGTCTGTGTGTGAGCGGTGTATGTAGTGGGTGTTGTGCGAGCGTCCATGTGTGTAATGTTTGTGTGTGTGGTGTGTGCGTGCGTGCGTGCGTGTGTGTTGTGTATTGTGTGTGTGTGTGTGTGCGCGCGCGCGCGTGTGTGTGTGTGTGTGTGTGTGTGTGTACGTGCGTACGAGCGGACGGGCGTGTGTGTTTGTTTTTTGCATGTGTGTGCGTGGTGTATGAGTGTGTGTGATGCACGTATTTTCCGAGTGTGTGTGTGTGTGTGTGTGTGGTGTGTGTGTGTGTGTGTGTGTGTGCGTGTGTGTGTGTGTGTGTGGTGTGTGTGTGTGTGTGTGTGTGTGTGCCCGCAGGTGTGTGGTGGTGTTGTGTGTGTGTGTGTTGTGTGTGTGTGTGTGTAAGTGTGCGTGCGCGCGCGCGCGCAAGTGTGTGTGTTTGTGTGTGTGTGTGTGTGTGTGTGTGTGTGTGTGTGTGTGTGTGTGTGTGTGTGGCGCGCGCGCGCGCGCAAGTGGGGTGTGTGTGCGCGCGCAAGTGTGTGTGTGTATGTATGTTGTGTGTGTGTGTGTGTGTGTGTGTGTGTGTGTGTTGTGTGTGTGTGTGTGTGTGGTGTGTGTGTGTGTGCAGTTTTGTCTGCTTTCCGTCTTATATAATATACAGAGAAGAGAGAGAAGAGAGAGAAGAGGAGAGAGAGAGAGAGAGAGAGAGAGAGAGAGATTACTATCTCAGGAGAGAGAGAGAGAGATTACTATCTCAGGATGAGAGAGAGAGAGAGAGATTACTATCTCAGGATGAGAGAGAGAGAGAGAATTACTATCTCAGGATGAGAGAGAGATTACATCTCAGGATGAGAGAGATATATATATTACTATCTCAGGATATGAAGAGAGAGAGAGAGAGAGAGAGAGAGAGATTACTATCTCAGGATGAGAGAGAGAGGAGAGATTACTATCTCGGGATGAGAGAGAGAGATTACTGTTCAGGATGAGAGAGAGAGAGAGAGAGATAGATAGAGAGAGAGAGATTACTATCTCAGGATGAAAGAGATTACTATCTCAGGATGAGAGAGAGAGAGAGAGAGAGAGAGAGAGAGAGAGATTACTAATCTCAGGATGAGAGAGAGAGAGATTACTATCTCAGGATGAGAGAGAGAGAGAGTTACTATCTCAGGATGAGAGAGAGATTACTATCTCAGGATGAGAGAGATATATATTACTATCTCAGGATATGAGAGAGAGAGAGAGAAGAGAGAGAGAGAGATTACTATCTCAGGATGAGAGAGAGAGAGAGATTACTATCTCGGGATGAGAGAGAGAGATTATCTGTCTCAGGATGAGAGAGAGAGATAGAGAGAGAGAGAGATTACTATCTCAGGATGAGAGAGAGAGAGAGATTACTATCTCAGGATGAGAGAGATTACTATCTCAGGATGAGAGAGAGAGAGAGAGAGAGAGAGAGAGAGAGAGATTACTATCTCAGGATGAGAGAGAGAGAGAGAGATTACTATCTCAGGATGAGAGAGAGAGAGAGAGAGATTACTATCTCAGGATGAGAGAGAGAATTAGGATGAAGGATTGCAGGAGTACAGCGGGAGGAAGGGTAAGTGGGGGTGAGGGGGGTGGGTGAAAGAGACTCCCTCTCTCTCTCTCTCTCTCTCTCTCTCTCTCTCTCTCTCTCTCTCTCTCTCTCTCTCTCTCTCTCTCCTCTCTCAATAGCAGGTAAAGTTCATTTTGTTTCGCAATGCTTCTCTGTCTCTCTCAATAGAAGGTGAATTTCATTTTGTTACGCAATGCCTCAAATACGCAGATTCGATAACATAGTTTCAACCTGTGGTGTTTACTGATTGTTTTCTAAAGATAGGAAAACGTGATGAAATCACAAACTATCTTTGAGGATGCTCAAATGATTTGAAAATAGATTTAAAGAAAAAAAAAAAAAAAGAACAAAAAACTTTTCAACGTTTCGATCATAGACCGTCTTCAAAACTTATGACATAAAACGTAAGACAAATAAAAAGGTATACGCAATGACGTATGAAAATATATGTAAACGGGCGAATACGTGTTTAAAGGTGTGTGTGTGTGTGTGTGTGTGTGTGTGTGTGTGTGTGTGTGTGTGTGTGTGTTGTGTGTGTGTGTGTGTGTGTGCGTGCGTGCGTGCGTGCATGTGTGTGTGTGTGTGTGTGGGTGTGTGTGTGTGTGGGTATGTGTGTGTGCGCGCGCGCGCCTGCATGCGTGTGTGCGTGCCTGCACGTTGGCTCGCGTGTAAGTGTGTATATGTGCGTGTGTGTGAGCGCGCGCGCGCTCGTGTGTATGTGTGTGTGTTTTGTGTGTGTGGTGTGTGCATATATATGTATGTGCATATATATATATATATATATATATATATATATATATATATATATATATATATATATTATATATATATATATATATATATATATATATACTAGCAGGGGCACCCGGCGTTGCCCGGGATATGAACATTCTTTGCGATACTCACGTGACGGCAAACATGTATTAATTGTTTTGATTTACAATCAATCCCCCCACCCCACCCCCCACCCCCAACATCTTCCCCCCCCCTCCCCCCCACACAAATACACATTCTCTCTCTCTCTCTCTCTCTCTCTCTCTCTCTCTCTCTCTCTCTCTCTCTCTTATACATTCTATTGTTTTCCGCCTGCCTCTGGCCCCTTTCCTCTGGATCTTCCCTAGTACGTCGAGATGCTTTTCTCGCTCGATTTTCCGCCTGCACTCACTGTTCCCATTCCCATTCTTCTGATTGCCCTTAATTTTGTAGGAATAGACTATAGTTTATTTCAACGGGTCTGTGTCTAATGTAAAAAAAAAGTGTATCAGGCTTTGAACTATACAATCATTTTTCTGGCCCCTCTCATTCCTCCCTTTTCATCCCCCTACCCTGTCCCATCCATGTTGCAAAATTACTTACCGTTACTGGACATACGCATACCGAATTTTATCAATAGCGGTGTAAAGTTAGAAAATAACGGTTTTTAATGGTCAATGTTAAGTTTTGGTTCATAAAATTTGCATAACATTGTTCAGCACTTAAAACTGTACGGGCATACAGAATGTTATCAAGAAGGGTGAAAATTTCGAAATTCAGAAAATAACGGTTTTTAAATGGTCAATGTTAAGTTTCGGATCTTGAAAATTGTATATCATTGTTTAGCGTTCAAAACTGCACATGTATATCGAATTTCTTCAAGAATACTCTAAATTTATAAAATAACGTTTTTTAACGGTCAATTTTAAATTTCAGTTCGTAAAAGTTGTCTATCATTTTTCGGCATTTAAAACTGTACATGTATACCGAATTTCATCAAGAACAGCCTAAATTTTAAAAATAACGGTTTTTAACGGTCAAATTTAATGGTCATAATGACTATCTAATGACCTTATGTTGCCCGCTGGATGTTCCTGTAGGCTTATGTCAAGTTTGGTGGCGATCCGATGACTCTCGTGGCCGCCAACCTCAGAAGATCGGGTTTTTAAACAGTTTTTATAGGGTTTGGTGTTTTTAACGGTTTTTAACTGTTATAAATAACGTTTTATAACTGCCAAATAACGGTTTAATTTTCGAGAAGTAGCCCCGTACCTGTGCAATGTCACAAGGGCCATTTGATGAAAAGCAGAGGAAAAAGATGACTTTGAAACCGTTATAACAGTTTTTTTTAACGGTTTTTAACGGTTTTATTTTTTTTTTTTAGAGATTAGCCCCAAACCATCCTCGGGTCACAACAGACGTACCTGCTAAACCATCCATGTTGCAAAATTACTTACCGTTACTGGACATACGCATACCGAATTTTATCAATAGTGGTGTAAAGTTAGAAAATAACGGTTTTTAACGGTCAATGTTAAGTTTTGGTTCGTAAAATTTGCATAACATTGTTCAGCACTTAAAACTGTACGTGCATACGAAATGTTATCAAAAGGGTGAAAATTTCGAAATTCAGAAAATAACGGTTTTTAATGGTCAATGTTAAGTTTCGGATCTTGAAAATTGTATATCATTGTTTAGCGTTCAAAACTGCACATGTATATCGAATTTCTTCAAGAATACTCTAAATTTATAAAATAACGTTTTTTAACGGTCAATTTTAAATTTCGGTTCGTAAAAGTTGTCTATCATTTTTCGGCATTTAAAACTGCACATGTATACCGAATTTCATCAAGAACAGCCTAAATTTTGAAAATAACGGTTTTTAACGGTCAAATTTAATGGTCATAATGACTATCTAATGACCTTATGTTACCCGCTGGATGTTCCTGTAGGCTTATGTCAAGTTTGGTGGCGATCCGATAACTCTCGTGGCCGCCAACCTCAGAAGATCGGTTTTTAAACAGTTTTTATAGGGTTTGGTGTTTTTAACGGTTTTTAACTGTTATAATAACGTTTCTTAACTGCCAAATAACGGTTCTAATTTTCGAGAAGTAGCCCCGTACCTGTGCAATGTCACAACGGCCATTTGATGAAAAGCAGAGGAAAAAGATGTCTTTGAAACCGTTATAACAGTTTTTTAACGGTTTTTAACGGTTTTATTTTTTTAGAGATTAGCCCCAAACCATCCTCGGGTCACAACAGACATACCTGCTAAATTTCAAGAAGATCGGGTTTTAAACAGTTTCTTTTATAGGGTTTGGTGTTTTTAACGGTTTTTAACTGTTATAAATAACGTTTTTTAACTGCCAAATAACGGTTTTAATTTTAGAGAAGTAGTCCTGTACCTGTGCAATGTCACAACGGCTATTTGAAGAAAAGCAGAGGAAAAAGATGACTTTGAAACCGTTATAACAGCTTTATAACGGTTTTTAACGGTTTTATTTTTTTAGAGATTAGCCCAAAACCATCCTCGGGTGACAACGGACGTACCTGCCAAATTTCATGACAATCGGTTGAGCCGTTTTTGAGTCTATAGCGTACACACACACACACACACACACACACACACACACAGAATTTGCCATTTA
>JAMYXO010002552.1:0-2500 GCA_033310375.1 Conus canariensis | reverse complement strand
TTCATGTCCTTAAAGGGTAGAAGTTCTCCACCCCTTGCTCACGCGCTACCCACAACGTGCGCGCGGGTCAGAAAGCAGTGACCGGGTGGGTGAAAAGAGTACGTATGTACCCGTAAGATAGTACCCGTGCCAAGTGTACCCTTATATGTACCCACCCGACCCACCTACCTAGCCGACATACAAAAAGGCTCTGCTGTCTCGTGTGAACTTTACAAAGCAAATAAGATCTGAGCTCTGTGTGTGTACTGAGTGTGGACTGCTTTCCTTGACAGCTAAAATCGTTTGTGTGCTAACAAAGAAGAAAAAGACGAAGAAGAAGAAGAAGAAGAAGAGCAAGAACAAGTAGAAGAAGAAGAAGAACAAGATCAAGAAGATCAAGAACAGTGAGGACAACAAGAACAACAAAGAAGAAGAACAAGAACAAGAGCAACAAGAAGTACCAGAAGAAAGCAAGAACAACAAATAACAAGAAAAAGGAAAAACCGGAAAGAGAACTCTGCTTAAACATATGTAAGTAGCTGTACGTTAATGGTTGAAAGGCATGTACGAATAACATTATGCATTGCACATTTCGTTTGTCAATATCCATGCTTATGGGACATGCCGCTAATTTGTTTGTGCATGTTTACGAGTAACCTCTCTTCTCTCTCTCTCTCTCTCTCTCTCTCTCTCTCTCTCCTCTCTCTCTCTCTCTCATCTCTCTCTCTCTCTCTCTCTCTCTCGTGGGCATGTTCGTATTTCAGTTTCAGGTTCAGTTTCATCAAGGAGGTGTCGTCACTACGTGCGGATTAGTCCATATACGCTACACCACATCTGCTAAAATTTCGAGACCATACTGCGCACGAGTTACAGCTGATGGATATATTTATTCATGACTAACATGACAGATTTCAGACGGGGATCTCACGATACTACTCAGCAGATGCTTGACTTGCACATTGGGTTGACTTCAACGTGGTGACAGCCCTGATATGGACCTTTGCGGTCGGCTGAGCTATAAGCAACATTGCCTTACCTTACCTTACCTTACCTCACCTTACCTCACCTTACCTAACCTTACCTTACCTTACCTCACCTTACCTTACCTTACCTTACCTTACCTTACCTCACCTTACCTTACCTTACCCTACCTTTCCTTACCTTACCTTACCCTACCTTACCTGGACATGTTCATGACTAACACTGTCCTTTCACACTGGTCACCGTAATGTCATTTCTTCATGTGCATAAATTCGAATTATATCCTTCTTTTTTCTGATGAGTGGTGTCGTTATTAAATAACGCTTGTATATATGCACCAACAGTATCCTTTGTTCTTTTTGTACGTTTGTGGTTTAAAATAGTTCATTAAGTGGGGTTGGGGTAGGGGTGGGGAGGAAAGTGACAGCAGAGGGTGTGGGGGGGGGGGGGGCATCCGGGAGCTCTGCCTTCCACCCCTTTCCCTTCCCTTCCTCCCCTCCCTTATCCTTCAGGGGCCAACGTTTCGATACAAGTTTGAGGTCCGATAAGACAAAGGGAAGGAGTGAGAAGAAATAACAAAGAAGACGGGACAGAGGGAGTAGCGGACAAAGGCGAGAGTAAGTAGCAGAGAAAGGCAGAAAGAAAGAAAGAAAGAAAGAAGAAGAAAAAAGAAAGAGGAAAGAAAAGAAAAGGAAGGAAGGAAAAAAGAAAGAAAGAAAGAAAGAGGGAAAGAATGGGAGGAAGTGCAAATAAGAGAGGACAGAGGGAGTAACAGACAAAGACGAGAGTAATCAGCAGAGACAAACAGAAAGAAAGAAAGGAGTGAAATTAAATTCGAATAAAAGAAGATAGATGGTGTAAACAGACAAAGACGAGAGTAATTAGTAGAGAAAGAAAGAAAAGAAAAGAAAGAGAGAAAGAAAAGGAAAAAAAAAAGAAAATAAAAGAACAGAAAAAAGACAGACAGAAAAAAAAGACAGAAAGAAAGAAAGAAACGACAACAAGAAAGACGAAAGAAAAAAAGACAAAAAGAAACGGAGAAAGAAAAGAAAAAAGAAAGAAGGAAAGAAAAGAAAAGAAAACAAATAAATCAAATATCGGAAGAAGAAGCTGATTGGCCACCCCCCCCCCCCCCCCCACCCCCCCCCCCCCCCCCCCCCCCCCCCCCCCCCCCCCAAATCGGTTTTGTAAGGCCCATCAATGCCTGTGGCTGTTCCCAGATCGAAGGCGCAACGAAATTTAAAAGAAAAGAAAAGAAAAAAAAATTGGAGGAGAGGAGAGGGTAGGGATGAAAGGAGTCCGGATGTGAGAGGGGGGGGGGGGGTAAAAGGGTCAAGGGTCGAGGGAGAGGGGGGCGTGCTGTGTGTTCTGTTTCTAATGCTCAGAGCTTCGTTGATCGCATACTAGTAACTCACACAGTGTGCTACTTTGGCAAACACTGTGCCTGTGGCGGATCACTGTTTGGTGCCCTGTGTGAGATACTGCCAAGCGTTTTGGCGTTTCCAGACCAGCATTATTTTCTATGCAGTAGAGCCGATTC
>JAMYXO010000254.1:0-58816 GCA_033310375.1 Conus canariensis | reverse complement strand
GGCATTTTGTAGGTTTTTTGAGTACACAAAAGTGGTTTTATAAACGCAAAGAGGTGACGACAACAAAAGGTTTCCTAAACTAGAACAACTACGCAATCTAGAAGCAAATAATACAGGTCAGTATGAATTATAAAATAGTTCGAAAAACTGACAACAAATGGCACTTAGAACCATATTAGAATGGGACATAAAATTTGAATTCTTAAGCCCATTTACATTTTTCGACGTCAAAAAAGTTTCAGAAAAGCATTGAACTCTGGCCCTTTACATGTAAAGTCTTATGCCAGAGGACAACAGTCGGGAAAGAAGATCGAAATTAAAGCCGTTTGGGGACAAAACAGTACATCCTCCACAGAAGAGAATCGGTTTTAAAGAAAGCTTCTACAAATTACAGTTCATTCCACGCACAAAATTAGGAGGACACGTTCACAATGATATTTAAAAATTTCTGTCTTAAAGATGAGGCGAGAAATGGAGCTCTGGGCGTCAGTGACAATCTTATGAAAGGAATTCTTATTAGCTGGCAAAACTTAGACGTTGACAAAACTTAAAGTTACTGTCGTCGTTCTTACAATGGCGAGATATTAAGGTCATAAAACAAGCAACAAAATTGATATTAGTTTAAATAGAAACGATCTTTACAGAACTGAACTGGATTAATCTTACACATTTGGGCCTTAAGGGTTTTTATTATACTGAACAAGTTTTGACAGAGAGTATGATAAAAACAATAACTGGATTAGATTAAATTCTGTTATAAAACTATGGAGCAAACGACTTTGGTGTCAATGCCGATGTTAAACTTTATGACAAAAAACCCCTCATTGTTCATTGATTTGTGGACAGAACTGGTTGTGGAAAAACAATATTTGTCTCGACCTATTACAAAACAGTTTATCGTTATAATTTTGATCATATAGTAATTTTCTGCCCAACACTTAAATGGAACAAAGCATATCGCGACAGAAGGTTTATATGGACGGATGATGACATATATTAGTTGATCCTAGCAATAAACTGAGTGAGTGTTTAGAACATTTTTTTAAACTGTTTGAGGGAACGCAGACATTATTTATTATAGATGATTGTTCAGCAGAAAAAGGATATAGTCAAAAAAAGAAACGCTTTGTCCAAAACTGCTTTCAGGGAAGACATGCTGGGATAAGTGTTGGATTCTATGTCAAAAATATAACTCAGTTTTAAAAGACTTTAGAGAGCAATTAAAGACAGTGGTTTTATTTCACATGAAAGACAGAGACGCATTGATGAATGTTGCGTGAAAATGATGTTATTGAAAACGATCAAGAAAAACGAAAGGATTAAGCAAAAACTTAAGTCTCAAAGTTTTCTAAATTAGTGTTAAAAACAGATAATCCTAACATTATGTATGTTTGTAAAGTGTTTACTATTAGAGAAAATATAAAATAGGCATTCTGGGTAGGGCGGAGAAAACAGCGAAACCGGCTTAGCCGGTTGGAGCTGGCGGAGGTGGGTGAGCCAGAATGCCTTTTTTATGTTCTCTTCAGGACAACCACAATGTGGTTTCCTTTGCTTTCAATTTGAACGGGGATAGCGTCATGTTCTGCAGTGCTGAGTTCAACATACTTTCTAAAGTTGACGGGAGATTCATAGCAGGCATACCAACAGACTTGTGTAGGAAAAACACCTGAATATTTGAATGAGCTGCTGGTTGGGGAGGAACAAAAGTGAACTTCAAAAGGCATAAACATCTCAAAGTAGAATAGGTGTCTGTTAGCAGTGGGGTAAGAACATCCGTCTGAAAAAGGCACGCCTTCAGACGCCCACCATCCAAAAGCTGCAGGTTCGAATCCAGCAGAACAAAGAAAAAATGTGAAGAATGAAAAAAAAAAGTGAAAAATAGTTAATTAGTTAGTTAGTCAGTCATGTAGTTAGGTAGTAATGTAAGGTAGTTACTCAGTTAGTAAATTAGTTAATCAGTTAGCTAGCTATTTAATTAGTTACTTTAGTTATTTAATTAGTTAGTGAGAATTTTTTTTTCTTTTTTGGGTGGCCTTCAACCAGACTACAAGTAGTAAAGAGCCTCTTTCTGTCTCTAAGTTTGCAATTGTCTAAAAAAAAAAGAAAAGAAAAGAAAAAATTGTATATGTCCATAACCATAAGAGAAAATAAAAAGAGTAAAGAGAAAGGAATAGAGTGCAAAAAGGAAACAAAGAAACAAAGAAGAGATGGAAATAGGAAGATAAAGAAAGAAATAAGAATGACATGTAAGACAGAGAGGACTGGTGTACCATGAATATATTATGAGAAGATGGTTATAAATTGAGAATGAGAGAACTAACTTACTAACTAATTAAGTAATCAACTAATTATTTTTTTCAGTTACCCACCACGCAGACTTTGGGGTTTGTTTGCCAATTTGTTCATCTCTCTTGTTTTGTGGTTCTTTTCCTTCCTACCTTCCTTCTGTCCTTCCTTTCTTTCTTCTTTCTTTTTTTTCATCATTTGGTCTAGTGTATCTATAAATAGTTTCTTTATTGATATACTCATATACTTAATTATATATATATACATATATATATAATATATATATATATATTATATATATATATACATACATTCACTTATTCATTATCTGTTTATTTATTAAGGCGTATATTAGATATTCATTTATATACGTATACAATTTGTGACTTTTCAAAGAGAGAGAGAGAGAGATGAGAGGGAGAGAGAGAGAGAGTGAGAGAGAGAGAGAGAGAGAGAGAACGAATATGAATGCGAATAGTTTTTATGTGGTTTAGGCTATTAAGGCCCTTCACAAAACGGACTATGGAGGAATTTTGATGGGGGAACAGGGTAGGGGTGAGGGCAGGGAAGAAATGGAGTGAGGACGGAAGCACATACACGAAAATTATGTGGAAACAACGTTGTACAATTGGCTTTACAAATCTCCATCATGACATGGATCCAACATCGTGGTATTAAATAGATTTGTACTGTTTGCCAATTTCATTATCTCTTCGTTTTGTGGTTCTTTTCCTTTCTACCTTCATTCTGTCCTTCCTTTCTTTCTTCTTTCTTTTTTTGATCATTTGGTCTAGTGGTATCTATAAAATTAGTTATTTATTCATATACTTATTTACTAAATTATATATATATATATATAAACACATATATATATATACATATTATATATTTTTTTTTCATTCATTCATTATTTGTTTATTTATTAAGGCGTTCATTAGGTATTAATTTATGTACGTATTCAATTTGTGACTTTTCAGAGAGAGAGAGAGAGAGAGAGAGAGGAAGAGAGAGAGAGAGAGAGAAGAGAGAGCAGAGAGAGAGAAAGAGAGAATATGAATGCGAATAGTTTTATGTGGTTTAGCTATTAAGGCCTTCACAAAACGGACTATGGAGGAATTTGGATGGGGGAACAGGGTAGGGGTGAGGGCAGGTGAGAAATGGAGTGAGGACGGAAGCACATACACGAAAATTATGTGGATAGAACGTTGTACAATTGGCCTTTACAAACCTTCATCTTGACATGGATCCGACATCGTGGTATTAAATACATTTGTAACTAATCCTTGGACTGTCAATCACACATAGTATAGTCCACCTCACAACTTTACAACAAAACAGTTACGATGGGTCATAGTGAGGATTTCCTTTCACAACATCTTTGCTCCAGGTAGAAGTGATTGTGTTTAAACTTCGCCACAAACACGGAGGAGATTGACCAAGTTCTTCCCTCTTTCCTCAATAGTTGCCATTATTTGTGTGTGAATGTTTTGTTGACAAGATTCTGTGTGCTGCTGCAACATTAGCTTCTTTAGTGAGCTAGGTGCTGTCTGTGCCACATGTGCCTTGATCTAACATTAGTTTTGTGCTCTGTGTCGGGTAAATGCATCGATTTTGAATCACGTTTTCGGTTGCATTATTTTCCTGTTCATAGCCTTCAGTATTTCTTACTCTAACAGTCATATGGAAATCTGTTTCTGCTACGCACTTTTTCTCAGAGTCATCACACACTTTCACTAACTGTGTATTGACGCCACACAGTTTCATGTAAATTTGCTGTTGATTGTTTTGAGTGTCATACAAAGACTGGGGAAGAGAGGCAGGCAAATGATTATCATTGTCAGCTACATGGTTATCAGTATAAACAGTTTTTTTTCACTGTCAGAATCAGCAGCATAGAACAAACTGGGCAGAGTTGGCAAAAATAAACCAGATGGAGATGAAAAAGCTGCCTTGCCTACCCTTAGCTTCTGTGTTTCACAGTGTTATTTCCTGTTTACCTGGAAGGGGCACTTTCTGCGATACACAGCATGGATGCTGTGGTAGTAACGTAACAGGGAATAATCGGTTATAGTATCGAACCTCAGGACAACCACAATGTGGTTTCCTTTGCTTTCAATTTTGAACGGGTGATAGCGTCATGTTCTGCAGTGCTGAGTTCAACATACTTTCTAAAGTTGACGGGAGATTCATAGCAGGCATACCAACAGACTTGTGTAGGAAACACCTGAATATTTGAATGAGCTGCTGTGGTTGGGGAGGAACAAAAGTGAACTTCAAAAGGCATAAACATCTCAAAGTAGAATAGGTGTCTGTTAGCAGTGGGTAAGACATCCGTCTGAAAAAGGCACGCCTTCAGACGCCCAACCCATCCAAAAGCTGCAGGTTCGAATCCAGGCAGAACAAAGAAAAAATGTGAAGAATGAAAACAAAAATGTGAAAAATAGTTAATTAGTTAGTTAGTCAGTCATTGTAGTTAGGTAGTAAGTAAGTAGTTACTCAGTTTAGTTAATTAGTTAATCAGTTAGCTAGCTATTTAATTGTTACTTAGTTATTTAATTAGTTAGTTAGTGAGAATTTTTTCTTTTCTTTTTTGGGGGTGCTTCAACCAGACTACAAGTAGTAAAGAGCCTCTTTCTGTCTCTAAGTTTGCAATTGTCTTTAAAAAAAAAAAAGGAGAAAAAATTGTATATGTCCATAAACATAAAAGAAAATAAAACGAGTAAAAGAGAAAGGAACAGAGTACAAAAAGGAAACAAAGAAACAAAGAAGAGATGGAAATAGGAAGATAAAGAAAGAAATAAGAACGACATGTAAGACAGAGAGGACTGAGATGTACCATGAATATATTATGAGAAGATGGTTATAAATTGAGAATGAGAGAACTAACTTACTAACTAATTAAGTAATCAACTAATTATTTTTTTCAGTTACACACCACGCAGACTTTGGGGTTTGTTTGCCAATTTGTTCATCTCTCTTGGTTTTTGTGGTTCTTTTCCTTCCTACCTTCCTTCTGTCCTTCCTTTCTTTCTTCTTTTTTTTTTCATCATTTGGGTTTAGTGGTATCTATAAATTAGTTCTTTATTGATATACATCATTTACTTAATTATATATTATAATATATTATATATATATATTAATACATAAAATTGGCAAATTCTGTGTGTGTGTGTGTGTGTGTGTGTGTGTGTTTGTGTTGTGTGTGTGTGTGTGTGTGTGTACGCTATAGACTCAAAAACGGCTCAACCGATTGTCATGAAATTTGGCAGGTACGTCCGTTGTGACTCGAGGATGTTTTGGGCTAATCTCAAAAAAAAAAAAAAAACGTTAAAAAACCGTTAAAAAGCTGTTATAACGGTTTCAAAGTCATCTTTTTCCTCTGCTTTTGTTCAACTAGCCGTTGTTACATTGCACAGGTACAGGACTACTTCTCTAAAATATAGAACCGTTATTTGGCAGTTTAAAAAACCTTATTTATAACAGTTAAAAACCGTTAAAAACACCAAACCCTATAAAAGAAACTGTTTAAAACCCGATCTTCTTGAAATTTAGCAGGTACGTCTGTTGTGACCGGAGGATGGTTTGGGGCTAATCTCTAAAAAAAATAAAACCGTTTAAAAACCGTTAAAAAAAAACTGTTATAACGGTTTCAAAGACATCTTTTTTCTCTGCTTTTCATCAAATGGCCATTGTGACATTGCACAGGTACGGGACTACTTCTCGAAAATTAGAACCGTTATTTGGCAGTTAATGAAACGTTATTTTATAACATTTAAAACCGTTTAAAAACACCAAACCCTATGAAAACTGTTTAAAACCCGATCTTCTGAGGTTGGCGGCCATGAGAGTTATAGATCGCCACCAAACTTGACATAAGCCTACAGGAACATCCAGCGGGTAATATAGGGTCATTAGATAGTCATTATGACCATTAAATTTGACCGTTAAAAACCGTTATTTTCAAAATTTAGGCTGTTCTTGATGAAATTCAGTATACATGTGCAGTTTTAAATGCCGAAAAATGATATACAACTTTTACGAACCGAAATTTACAATTGACCGTTAAAAACCGTTATTTTATAAATTTTAGAGTATTCTGGAAGAAATTCGATATACATGTGCAGCTTTGAACGCTAAACAATGATATACAATTTTCAAGATCCGAAACTTAACATTGACCGTAAAAAATCCCGTTATTTTCTGAATTTCTAAATTTTCACCCTTCTTGATAACATTCCGTATGCACGTACAGTTTTAAGCACTGAACAATGTTATGCAAATTTTACGAACCAAAACTTAACACTGACCGTTAAAAACCGTTTATTTTCTAAATTTACACCGCTATTGATAAAATTCGGTATGCGTATGTCCAGTAACGGTAAGTCATTTTGCAACATGGATGGTTTAGCAGGTACATCTGTTGTGACCCGAGGATGGTTTGGGGCTAATCTCTAAAAAAATAAAACCGTTAAAAAACCGTTAAAAAAAACTGTTTATAACGGTTTCAAAGACATCTTTTTCCTCTGCTTTTCATCAAATGGCCGTTGTGACATTGCACAGGTACAGGGCTACTTCTCGAAAATTAGAACCGTTATTTGGCAGTTAAGAAACATTATTTATAACAGTTAAAAACCGTTTAAAACACCAAACCCTATAAAAACTGTTTAAAACCCGATCTTCTGAGGTTGGAGGCCACGACAGTCATCGGATCGCCACCAAACTTGACATAAGCCTACAGGAACATCCCGCGGGTAACATAGGGTCATTAGATGGTCATTATGACCATTAAATTTGACCGTTAAAAAACCGTTATATTTTCAAAATTTAGGCTGTTCTTGATGAAATTCGGTATACATGTGCAGTTTTATATGCCGAAAAATGATATACAACTTTTACGAACCGAAATTTTAAAACTGACCGTTAAAAACCGTTATTTTATAAATTTAGAGTATTCTTGAAGAAATTCGATTATACATGTGCAGTTTTGAACGCTAAACAATGATATACAATTTTCAAGATCCGAAACTTAACATTGACCGTTAAAAACCGTTATTTTCTGAGTTTCTAAATTTTCACCGTTCTTGATAACATTCCGTATGCACGTACAGTTTTAAGTGCTGAACAATGTATTTTACGAACCAAAACTTAACATTGACCGTTAAAAACCGTTATTTTCTAAATTTACACTGCTATTGATAAAATTCGGTATGCGTATGTCCAGTAACGGTAAGTAATTTTGCAACATGGATGGGACAGTGTAGGGGGATGAAAAGGGAGCAATGAGAGGGGCCAGAAAAATGATTGTACAGTGCAAAGCCTGATACACTATTTTTACATTAGACACAGACCCGTTGAAAAACTACTTCTGCACAAAGTCTGTTCCTACAAAATTAAGGGCAATCAGTAGAATGGAAATGGGAACAGTGAGTGCAGGGCGGAAAATCGAGCGAGAAAAGCATCTCGACGTGCTAGGGGAAAGGGGCCAGAGGCAGGCGGAAAACAATAGAATGTATAAGAGAGAGAGAGAGACAGACAGACAGAGACAGAGACAGAATGTGTATCTGTGTCGGGGGAGGGGGTTAGGAAGATGTTGGGGGGGGGGGGGGGTTGATTGTAAATCAAAACAATTAATACATGTTTGCCATCACGTGAGTATCGCAAAGAATGTTCATATCCCGGGCAACGCCGGGTGCCCCATAATATATATATATATTTTTTTAATTCATTATTTGTTTATTTATTAAGGCGTTTATTAGGTATCAATTTATGTACGTATTCAATTTGTGACTTTTCAGACAGAGAGAGAAGAGAGAGAGAGAGATGACGAGAGAGAGAGAGGGAGAGAGAGAGAGAACGAATATGAATGCGAATAGTTTTATGTGGTTTAGGCTATTAAGGCCCTTCACAAAACGGACTATGGAGGAATGGGATGGGGAACAGGGTAGGGGTGAGGGCAGGGGAGAAATGGAGTGAGGACGGAAGTACATACACGAAAATCATGTGGAAACAACGTTGTACAATTGGCCTTTACAAACTTTCATCATGACATAGATCCAACATCGTGGTATTAAATACATTTGTAACTAATCCTTGGACTGTCAATCACACATAGTAATAGTCCACCTCACAACTTTACAACAAAACAGTCACGATGGGTCATAGTGAGGATTTCCTTTCACAACATCTTTGCTCCAGGTAGAAGTGATGTGTTTAACTTCGCCACAAACACGGAGGAGATTGACCAAGTTCTTCCCTCTTTCCTCAATAGTTGCCATTATTTGTGTGTGAATGTTTTGTTGACAAGACTCTGTGTGCTGCTACACATTAGCTTCTTTAGTGAGCTAGGCACTATCTGTGCCTCATGTGCTTGATCTAACATTAGTTTTGTGCTCTGTGTCGGGTAAATGCATCGATTTTGAATCACGTTTGGTTGTATTATTTTCCTCGTCATAGCCTTCAGTATTTTTTACTCTAACAGTCATATGGAAATCTGTTTCTGCTACGCGCCTTTTTCTCAGAGTCATCACACACTTTCACTAACTGTGTATTGACGACACACAGTTTCATGTAAATTTGCTGTTGATTGTTTTGAGTGTCATACAAAGACTGGGGAAGAGAGGCAGGCAAATGATTATCATTGTCAGCTACATGGTTATCAGTATAAACAGTTTTTTTCACTGTCAGCATCAGCAGCATAGAACAAACTGGGCAGAGTTGGCAAAAATAAACCAGATGGAGATGAAAAGGCTGCCTTGCCTACCCTTAGCTTCTTCTGTGTTTCACAGTGTTATCCCTGTTTACCTGGAAGGGGCACTTTCTGTGATACACAGCATGGATGCTGTGGTAGTAACGTAACAGGGAATAATCGGTTATAGTATCGAACCTCAGGACAACCACAATGTGGTTTCCTTTGCTTTCAATTTTGAACGGGGATAGCGTCATGTTCTGCAGTGCTGAGTTCAACATACTTTCTAAAGTTGACGGGAGATTCATAGCAGGCATACCAACAGACTTGTGTAGGAAACACCTGAATATTTGAATGAGCTGCTGGTTGGGGAGGAACAAAAGTGAACTTCAAAAGGCATAAACATCTCAAAGTAGAATAGGTGTCTGTTAGCAGTGGGGTAAGACATCCGTCTGAAAAAGGCACGCCTTCAGACGCCCACCCATCCAAAAGCTGCAGGTTCGAATCCAGGCAGAACAAAGAAAAAATGTGAAGAATGAAAACAAAAATGTGAAAAATAGTTAATTAGTTAGTTAGTCAGTCATGTAGTTAGGTAGTAAGTAAGGTAGTTACTCAGTTAGTTAATTAGTTAATCAGTTAGCTAACTATTTAATTAGTTACTTAGTTAGTTAATTAGTTAGTTAGTGAGAATTTTTTTTTCTTTTTTGGGGGTGCTTCAACCAGACTACAAGTAGTAAAGAGCCTCTTTCTGTCTCTAAGTTTGCAATTGTCTTTAAAAAAAAAAAAGGAGAAAAAATTGTATATGTCCATAAACATAAAAGAAAATAAAACGAGTAAAAGAGAAAGGAACAGAGTACAAAAAGGAAACAAAGAAACAAAGAAGAGATGGAAATAGGAAGATAAAGAAAGAAATAAGAACGACATGTAAGACAGAGAGGACTGATGTACCATGAATATATTATGAGAAGATGGTTATAAATTGAGAATGAGAGAACTAACTTACTAACTAATTAAGTAATCAACTAATTATTTTTTTCAGTTACCCACCACGCAGACTTTGGGGTTTGTTTGCCAATTTGTTCATCTCTCTTGGTTTTGTGGTTCTTTTCCTTCCTACCTTCCTTCTGTCCTTCCTTTCTTTCTTCTTTCTTTTTTTTCATCATTTGGTTTAGTGGTATCTATAAATTAGTTCTTTATTCATATACTCATTTACTTAATTATATTATATATATATATATATATATATAATACATAAATTGCAAATTCTGTCTGTGAGTGTGTGTGTGTGTGTGTGTGTGTGTGTGTGTGTGTGTGTGTGTGTGTGTGTGTGTGTGTGTGTACGCTATAGACTCAAAAACGGCTCAACCGATTGTCATGAAATTTGGCAGGTACGTCCGTTGTGACTCGAGGATGGTTTTGGGCTAATCTCAAAAAAAAAAAACCGTTAAAAACCGTTTAAAAAGCTGTTATAACGGTTTCAAAGTCATCTTTTTCCTCTGCTTTTGTTCAACTAGCCGTTGTTACATTGCACAGGTACAGGACTACTTCTCTAAAATTAGAACCGTTATTTGGCAGTTAAAAAACCTTATTTATAACAGTTAAAAACCGTTAAAAACACCAAACCCTATAAAAGAAACTGTTTAAAACCCGATCTTCTTGAAATTTAGCAGGTACGTCTGTTGTGACCGGAGGATGGTTTGGGGCTAATCTCTAAAAAAATAAAACCGTTAAAAACCGTTAAAAAAAACTGTTATAACGGTTTCAAAGACATCTTTTTTCTCTGCTTTTCATCAAATGGCCATTGTGACATTGCACAGGTACGGACTACTTCTCGAAAATTAGAACCGTTATTTGGCAGTTAAGAAACGTTTATTATAACAGTTAAAACCGTTAAAAACACCAAACCCTATGAAATCTGTTTAAAACCCGATCTTCTGAGGTTGGCGGCCATGAGAGTTATAGGATCGCCACCAAACTTGACATAAGCCTACAGGAACATCCAGCGGGTAATATAGGGTCATTAGATAGTCATTATGACCATTAAATTTGACCGTTAAAAACCGTTATTTTCAAAATTTAGGCTGTTCTTGATGAAATTCAGTATACATGTGCAGTTTTAAATGCCGAAAAATGATATGGAACTTTACGAACCGAAATTTACAATTGACCGTTAAAAACCGTTATTTTATAAATTTAGAGTATTCTGGAAGAAATTCGATATACATGTGCAGCTTTGAACGCTAAACAATGATATACAATTTTCAAGATCCGAAACTTAACATTGACCGTTAAAAACCGTTATTTTCTGAATTTCTAAATTTTCACCCTTCTTGATAACATTCCGTATGCACGTACAGTTTTAAGCACTGAACAATGTTATGCAAATTTTACGAACCAAAACTTAACACTGACCGTTAAAAACCGTTATTTTCTAAATTTACACCGCTATTGATAAAATTCGGTATGCGTATGTCCAGTAACGGTAAGTCATTTTGCAACATGGATGGTTTAGCAGGTACGTCTGTTGTGACCCGAGGATGGTTTGGGGCTAATCTCTAAAAAAATAAAACCGTTAAAAACCGTTAAAAAAAACTGTTATAACGGTTTCAAAGACATCTTTTTCCTCTGCTTTTCATCAAATGGGCCGTTGTGACATTGCACAGGTACAGGGCTACTTCTCGAAAATTAGAACCGTTATTTGGCAGTTAAGAAACATTATTTATAACAGTTAAAAACCGTTTAAAAACACCAAACCCTATAAAAACTGTTTGAAACCCGATCTTCTGAGGTTGGAGGCCACGACAGTCATCGGATCACCACCAAACTTGACATAAGCCTACAGGAACATCCCGCGGGTAACATAGGGTCATTAGATGGTCATTATGACCATTAAATTTGACCGTTAAAAACCGTTATTTTCAAAATTTAGGCTGTTCTTGATGAAATTCGGTATACATGTGCAGTTTTATATGCCGAAAAATGATATACAACTTTTACGAACCGAAATTTAAAACTGACCGTTAAAAACCGTTATTTTATAAATTTAGAGTATTCTTGAAGAAATTCGATATACATGTGCAGTTTTGAACGCTAAACAATGATATACAATTTTCAAGATCCGAAACTTAACATTGACCGTTAAAAACCGTTATTTTCTGAATTTCTAAATTTTCACCGTTCTTGATAACATTCCATATGCACGTACAGTTTTAAGCGCTGAACAATGTATTTTACGAACCAAAACTTAACATTGACCGTTAAAAACCGTTATTTTCTAAATTTACACTGCTATTGATAAAATTCGGTATGCGTATGTCCAGTAACGGTAAGTAATTTTGCAACATGGATGGGACAGTGTAGGGGGATGAAAAGGGAGCAATGAGAGGGGCCAGAAAAATGATTGTACAGTGCAAAGCCTGATACACTATTTTTACATTAGACACAGACCCGTTGAAATAAACTACTTCTGCACAAAGTCTGTTCCTACAAAATTAAGGGCAATCAGTAGAAATGGAAATGGGAACAGTGAGTGCAGGCGGAAAATCGAGCGAGAAAAGCATCTCGACGTGCTAGGGGAAAGGGGCCAGAGGCAGGCGGAAAACAATAGAATGTATAAGAGAGAGAGAGAGACAGACAGACAGAGACAGAGACAGAATGTGTATCTGTGTCGGGGGAGGGGGTAGGAAGATGTTGGGGGGGGGGGGGGTTGATTGTAAATCAAAACAATTAATACATGTTTGCCATCACGTGAGTATCGCAAAGAATGTTCATATCCCGGGCAACGCCGGGTGCCCCATAAAATATATATATATATTTTTTAATTCATTATTTGTTTATTTATTAAGGCGTTTATTAGGTATCAATTTATGTACGTATTCAATTTGTGACTTTTCAGACAGAGAGAGAGAGAGAGAGAGAGAGAGAACGAATATGAATGCGAATAGTTCTATGTGGTTTAGGCTATTAAGGCCCTTCACAAAACGGACTATGGAGGAATGGGATGGGGAACAGGGTAGGGGTGAGGGCAGGGGAGAAATGGAGTGAGGACGGAAGTACATACACGAAAATCATGTGGAAACAACGTTGTACAATTGGCCTTTACAAACCTTCATCATGACATAGATCCAACATCGTGGTAGTAAATACATTTGTAACTAATCCTTGGACTGTCAATCACACATAGTAATAGTCCACCTCACAACTTTACAACAAAACAGTCACGATGGGTCATAGTGAGGATTTCCTTTCACAACATCTTTGCTCCAGGTAGAAGTGATGTGTTTAACTTCGCCACAAACATGGAGGAGATTGACCAAGTTCTTCCCTCTTTCCTCAATAGTTGCCATTATTTGTGTGTGAATGTTTTGTTGACAAGACTCTGTGTGCTGCTACACATTAGCTTCTTTAGTGAGCTAGGCACTATCTGTGCCTCATGTGCTTGATCTAACATTAGTTTTGTGCTCTGTGTCGGGTAAATGCATCGATTTTGAATCACGTTCGGTTGTATTATTTTCCTCGTCATAGCCTTCAGTATTTTTTACTCTAACAGTCATATGGAAATCTGTTTCTGCTACGCGCTTTTTCTCAGAGTCATCACACACTTTCACTAACTGTGTATTGACGCCACACAGTTTCATGTAAATTTGCTGTTGATTGTTTTGAGTATCATACAAAGACTGGGGAAGAGAGGAAGGCAAATGATGATTATTGTCAGCTACATGGTTATCAGTATAAACAGTTTTTTTCACTGTCAGAATCAGCAGCATAGAACAAACTGGGCAGAGTTGGCAAAAATAAACCAGATGGAGATGAAAAGGCTGCCTTGCCTACCCTTGGCTTCCTCTGTGTTTCACAGTGTTATCCCTGTTTACCTGGAAGGGGCACTTTCTGCGATACACAGCATGGATGCTGTGGTAGTAACGTGACAGGGAATAATCGGTTATAGTATCGAACCTCAGGACAACCACAATGTGGTTTCCTTTGCTTTCAATTTTGAACGGGGATAGCGTCATGTTCTGCAGTGCTGAGTTCAACATACTTTCTAAAGTTGACGGGAGATTCATAGCAGGCATACCAACAGACTTGTGTAGGAAACACCTGAATATTTGAATGAGCTGCTGGTTGGGGAGGAACAAAAGTGAACTTCAAAAGGCATAAACATCTCAAAGTAGAATAGGTGTCTGTTAGCAGTGGGGTAAGACATCCGTCTGAAAAAGGCACGCCTTCAGACGCCCACCCATCCAAAAGCTGCAGGTTCGAATCCAGGCAGAACAAAGAAAAAATGTGAAGAATGAAAACAAAAAATGTGAAAAATAGTTAATTAGTTAGTTAGTCAGTCATGTATTTAGGTAGTAAGTAAGGTAGTTACTCAGTTAGTTAATTAGTTAATCAGTTAGCTAGCTATTTAATTAGTTACTTAGTTATTTAATTAGTTAGTGAGAATTTTTTTTTCTTTTTTGGGGGTGCTTCAACCAGACTACAAGTAGTAAAGAGCCTCTTTCTGTCTCTAAGTTTGCAATTGTCTAAAAAAAAAAAAGAAAAAAAAAGAAAAAATTGTATATGTCCATAACCATAAGAGAAAATAACAAGAGTAAAAGAGAAAGGAATAGAGTGCAAAAAGTAAACAAAGAAACAAAGAAGAGATGGAAATAGGAAGATAAAGAAAGAAATAAGAATGACATGTAAGACAGAGAGGACTGGTGTACCATGAATATATTATGAGAAGATGGTTATAAATTGAGAATGAGAGAACTAACTTACTAACTAATTAAGTAATCAACTAATTATTTTTTTCAGTTACCCACCACGCAGACTTTGGGGTTTGTTTGCCAATTTGTTCATCTCTCTTGGTTTTGTGGTTCTTTTCCTTCCTACCTTCCTTCTGTCCTTCCTTTCTTTCTTCTTTCTTTTTTTTCATCATTTGGTCTAGTGGTATCTATAAATTAGTTCTTTATTGATATACTCATTTACTTAATTATATATATATATATATACATATATATATATATATATAGAATAGTACTCACATCCTGACGACCGCACAGCGTGAAACAAATTTGTAGATGTTTTTAGAAGCTTGATTTTAACTTGCTTTTAATATAACAAATATATATATATATATATATATATATATATATATATACATACATTCACTTATTCATTATCTGTTTATTTATTAAGGCGTATATTAGGTATTCATTTATATACGTATACAATTTGTGACTTTTCAAAGAGAGAGAGAGAGAGAGAGAGAGAGACAGAACGAATATGAATGCGAATAGTTTTATGTGGTTTAGGCTATTAAGGCCCTTCACAAAACGGACTATGGAGGAATTTGATGGGGGAACAGGGTAGGGGTGAGGGCAGGGAAGAAATGGAGTGAGGACGGAAGCACATACACGAAAATTATGTGGAAACAACGTTGTACAATTGGCCTTTACAAATCTCCATCATGACATGGATCCAACATCGTGGTATTAAATAGATTTGTACTGTTTGCCAATTTCATTATCTCTTCGTTTTGTGGTTCTTTTCCTTTCTACCTTCATTCTGTCCTTCCTTTCTTTTCTTCTTCTTTTTTTGATCATTTGGTCTAGTGGTATCTATAAATTAGTTATTTATTCATATACTTATTTACTAAATTATATATATATATATATATATATATATATATATATATTTTTTTTTTTTCATTCATTCATTATTTGTTTATTTATTAAGGTGTTCATTAGGTATTAATTTATGTACGTATTCAATTTGTGACTTTTCAGGAGAAGAGAGAGAGAGAGAGAGAGAGAGAGAGAGAGAGAGAGAGAGAATATGAATGCGAATAGTTTTATGTGGTTTAGGCTATTAAGGCCCTTCACAAAACGGACTATGGAGGAATGGGATGGGGGAACAGGGTAGGGGGTGAGGGCAGGTGAGAAATGGAGTGAGGACGGAAGCACATACACGAAAATTATGTGGATAGAACGTTGTACAATTGGCCTTTACAAACCTTCATCTTGACATGGATCCGACATCGTGGTATTAAATACATTTGTAACTAATCCTTGGACTGTCAATCACACATAGTAATAGTCCACCTCACAACTTTACAAAAAAACAGTTACGATGGGTCATAGTGAGGATTTCCTTTCACAACATCTTTGCTCCAGGTAGAAGTGATGTGTTTAACTTCGCCACAAACACGGAGGAGATTGACCAAGTTCTTCCCTCTTTCCTCAATAGTTGCCATTATTTGTGTGTGAATGTTTTGTTGACAAGATTCTGTGTGCTGCTGCACATTAGCTTCTTTAGTGAGCTAGGTGCTGTCTGTGCCACATGTGCTTGATCTAACATTAGTTTTGTGCTCTGTGTCGGGTAAATGCACCGATTTTGAATCACGTTCGGTTGCATTATTTTCCTGTTCATAGCCTTCAGTATTTCTTACTCTAACAGTCATATGGAAATCTGTTTCTGCTACGCACTTTTTCTCAGAGTCATCACACACTGTCACTAACTGTATATTGACGCCACACAGTTTCATGTAAATTTGCTGTTGATTGTTTTGAGTGTCATACAAAGACTGGGGAATAGAGGAAGGCAAATGATTATCATTGTCAGCTACATGGTTATCAGTATAAACAGTTTTTTTCACTGTCAGCATCAGCAGCATAGAACAAACTGGGCAGAGTTGGCAAAAATAAACCAGATGGAGATGAAAAGGCTGCCTTGCCTACCCTTAGCTTCTTCTGTGTTTCACAGTGTTATCCCTGTTTACCTGGAAGGGGCACTTTCTGTGATACACAGCATGGATGCTGTGGTAGTAACGTAACAGGGAATAATCGGTTATAGTATCGAACCTCAGGACAACCACAATGTGGTTTCCTTTGCTTTCAATTTGAACGGGGATAGCGTCATGTTCTGCAGTGCTGAGTTCAACATACTTTCTAAAGTTGACGGGAGATTCATAGCAGGCATACCAACAGACTTGTGTAGGAAACACCTGAATATTTGAATGAGCTGCTGGTTGGGGAGGAACAAAAGTGAACTTCAAAAGGCATAAACATCTCAAAGTAGAATAGGTGTCTGTTAGCAGTGGGGTAAGACATCCGTCTGAAAAAGGCACGCCTTCAGACGCCCACCCATCCAAAAGCTGCAGGTTCGAATCCAGGCAGAACAAAGAAAAAATGTGAAGAATGAAAACAAAATTGTGAAAAATAGTTGATTAGTTAGTTAGTCAGTCATGTAGTTAGGTAGTAAGTAAGGTAGTTACTCAGTTAGTTAATTAGTTAATCAGTTAGCTAGCTATTTAATTAGTTACTTAGTTATTTAATTAGTTAGTTAGTGAGAATTTTTTTTTTCTTTTTTGGGGGTGCTTCAACCAGACTACAAGTAGTAAAGAGCCTCTTTCTGTCTCTAAGTTTGCAATTGTCTTTAAAAAAAAAAGGAGAAAAAATTGTATATGTCCATAAACATAAAAGAAAATAAAACGAGTAAAAGAGAAAGGAACAGAGTACAAAAAGGAAAAAAAGAAACAAAGAAGAGATGGAAATAGGAAGATAAAGAAAGAAATAAGAACGACATGTAAGACAGAGAGGACTGATGTACCATGAATATATTATGAGAAGATGGTTATAAATTGAGAATGAGAGAACTAACTTACTAACTAATTAAGTAATCAACTAATTATTTTTTTCAGTTACCCACCACGCAGACTTTGGGGTTTGTTTGCCAATTTGTTCATCTCTCTTGGTTTTGTGGTTCTTTTCCTTCCTACCTTCCTTCTGTCCTTCCTTTCTTTCTTCTTTCTTTTTTTTCATCATTTGGTTTAGTGGTATCTATAAATTAGTTCTTTATTGATATACTCATTTACTTAATTATATATATATATATATATAATACATAAATGGCAAATTCTGTGTGTGTGTGTGTGTGTGTGTGTGTGTGTGTGTGTGTGTGTGTGTGTGTGTGTGTGTGTTATACGCTATGGACTCAAAAACGGCTCAACCGATTGTCATGAAATTTGGCAGGTACGTCCGTTGTGACTCGAGGATGGTTTTGGGCTAATCTCAAAAAAAAAAAAAACGTTTAAAAAACCGTTAAAAAGCTGTTATAACGGTTTCAAAGTCATCTTTTTCCTCTGCTTTTGTTCAACTAGCCGTTGTTACATTGCACAGGTACAGGACTACTTCTCTAAAATTAGAACCGTTATTTGGCAGTTTAAAAACCTTATTTATAACAGTTAAAAACCGTTAAAAACACCAAACCCTATAAAAGAAACTGTTTAAAACCCGATCTTCTTGAAATTTAGCAGGTACGTCTGTTGTGACCGGAGGATGGTTTGGGGCTAATCTCTAAAAAAATAAAACCGTTAAAAACCGTTAAAAAAAACTGTTATAACGGTTTCAAAGACATCTTTTTCCTCTGCTTTTCATCAAATGGCCATTGTGACATTGCACAGGTACGGGGCTACTTCTCGAAAATTAGAACCGTTATTTGGCAGTTAAGAAACGTTATTTATAACAGTTAAAAACCGTTAAAAACACCAAACCCTATGAAAACTGTTTAAAACCCGATCTTCTGAGGTTGGCGGCCATGAGAGTTATAGGATCGCCACCAAACTTGACATAAGCCTACAGGAACATCCAGCGGGTAATATAGGGTCATTAGATAGTCATTATGACCATTAAATTTTACCGTTAAAAACCGTTATTTTCAAAATTTAGGCTGTTCTTGATGAAATTCAGTATACATGTGCAGTTTTAAATGCCGAAAAATGATATGGAACTTTTACGAACCGAAATTTACAATTGACCGTTAAAAACCGTTATTTTATAAATTTAGAGTATTCTGGAAGAAATTCGATATACATGTGCAGCTTTGAACGCTAAACAATGATATACAATTTTCAAGATCCGAAACTTAACATTGACCGTTAAAAACCGTTATTTTCTGAATTTCTAAATTTTCACCCTTCTTGATAACATTCCGTATGCACGTACAGTTTTAAGCACTGAACAATGTTATGCAAATTTTACGAACCAAAACTTAACACTGACCGTTAAAAACCGTTATTTTCTAAATTTACACCGCTATTGATAAAATTCGGTATGCGTATGTCCAGTAACGGTAAGTCATTTTGCAACATGGATGGTTTAGCAGGTACGTCTGTTGTGACCCGAGGATGGTTTGGGGCTAATCTCTAAAAAAATAAAACCGTTAAAAACCGTTAAAAAAAACTGTTATAACGGTTTCAAAGACATCTTTTTCCTCTGCTTTTCATCAAATGGCCGTTGTGACATTGCACAGGTACAGGGCTACTTCTCGAAAATTAGAACCGTTATTTGGCAGTTAAGAAACATTATTTATAACAGTTAAAAACCGTTTAAAACACCAAACCCTATAAAAACTGTTTGAAACCCGATCTTCTGAGGTTGGAGGCCACGACAGTCATCGGATCGCCACCAAACTTGACATAAGCCTACAGGAACATCCTGCGGGTAACATAGGGTCATTAGATGGTCATTATGACCATTAAATTTGACCGTTAAAAACCGTTATTTTCAAAATTTAGGCTGTTCTTGATGAAATTCGGTATACATGTGCAGTTTTATATGCCGAAAAATGATATACAACTTTTACGAACCGAAATTTAAAACTGACCGTTAAAAACCGTTATTTTATAAATTTAGAGTATTCTTGAAGAAATTCAATATACATGTGCAGTTTTGAACGCTAAACAATGATATACAATTTTCAAGATCCGAAACTTAACATTGACCGTTAAAAACCGTTATTTTCTGAATTTCTAAATTTTCACCGTTCTTGATAACATTCCGTATGCACGTACAGTTTTAAGCGCTGAACAATGTATTTTACGAACCAAAACTTAACATTGACCGTTAAAAACCGTTATTTTCTAAATTTACACCGCTATTGATAAAATTCGGTATGCGTATGTCCAGTAACGGTAAGTAATTTTGCAACATGGATGGGACAGTGTAGGGGGATGAAAAGGGAGCAATGAGAGGGGCCAGAAAAATGATTGTACAGTGCAAAGCCTGATATACTATTTTTACATTAGACACAGACCCGTTGAAATAAACTACTTCTGCTCAAAGTCTGTTCCTACAAAATTAAGGGCAATCAGTAGAATGGAAATGGGAACAGTGAGTGCAGGCGGAAAATCGAGCGAGAAAAGCATCTCGACGTGCTAGGGGAAAGGGGCCAGAGGCAGGCGGAAAACAATAGAATGTATAAGAGAGAGAGAGACAGACAGACAGACAGAGACAGAGACAGAATGTGTATCTGTGTCGGGGGGGGGGGTGGGAAGATGTTGGGGGGGGCGGTGTTGATTGTAAATCAAAACAATTAATACATGTTTGCCATCACGTGAGTATCGCAAAGAATGTTCATATCCCGGGCAACGCCGGGTGCCCCATAAATATATATATATATTTTTTAATTCATTATTTGTTTATTTATTAAGGCGTTTATTAGGTATCAATTTATGTACGTATTCAATTTGTGACTTTTCAGAGAGAGAGAGAGAGAGAGAGAGAGAGAGAGAGAGAGAGAGAGAGACAATATGAATGCGAATAGTTTTATGTGGTTTAGGCTATTAAGGCCCTTCACAAAACGGACTATGGAGGAATGGGATGGGGAACAGGGTAGGGGGTGAGGGCAGGTGAGAAATGGAGTGAGGACGGAAGCACATACACGAAAATTATGTGGATAGAACGTTGTACAATTGGCCTTTACAAACCTTCATCTTGACATGGATCCGACATCGTGGTAGTAAATACATTTGTAACTAATCCTTGGACTGTCAATCACACATAGTAATAGTCCACCTCACAACTTTACAAAAAAACAGTTACGATGGGTCATAGTGAGGATTTCCTTTCACAACATCTTTGCTCCAGGTAGAAGTGATGTGTTTAACTTCGCCACAAACACGGAGGAGATTGACCAAGTTCTTCCCTCTTTCCTCAATAGTTGCCATTATTTGTGTGTGAATGTTTTGTTGACAAGATTCTGTGTGCTGCTGCACATTAGCTTCTTTAGTGAGCTAGGTGCTGTCTGTGCCACATGTGCTTGATCTAACATTAGTTTTGTGCTCTGTGTCGGGTAAATGCATCGATTTTGAATCACGTTCGGTTGCATTATTTTCCTGTTCATAGCCTTCAGTATTTCTTACTCTAACAGTCATATGGAAATCTGTTTCTGCTACGCACTTTTTCTCAGAGTCATCACACACTGTCACTAACTGTATATTGACGCCACACAGTTTCATGTAAATTTGCTGTTGATTGTTTTGAGTGTCATACAAAGACTGGGGAAGAGAGGCAGGCAAATGATTATCATTGTCAGCTACATGGTTATCAGTATAAACAGTTTTTTTCACTGTCAGTATCAGCAGCATAGAACAAACTGGGCAGAGTTGGCAAAAATAAACCAGATGGAGATGAAAAGGCTGCCTTGCCTACCCTTAGCTTCTTCTGTGTTTCACAGTGTTATCCCTGTTTACCTGGAAGGGGCACTTTCTGCGATACACAGCATGGATGCTGTGGTAGTAACGTAACAGGGAATAATCGGTTATAGTATCGAACCTCAGGACAACCACAATGTGGTTTCCTTTGCTTTCAATTTTGAACGGGGATAGCGTCATGTTCTGCAGTGCTGAGTTCAACATACTTTCTAAAGTTGACGGGAGATTCATAGCAGGCATACCAACAGACTTGTGTAGGAAACACCTGAATATTTGAATGAGCTGCTGGTTGGGGAGGAACAAAAGTGAACTTCAAAAGGCATAAACATCTCAAAGTAGAATAGGTGTCTGTTAGCAGTGGGGTAAGACATCCGTCTGAAAAAGGCACGCCTTCAGACGCCCACCCATCCAAAAGCTGCAGGTTCGAATCCAGGCAGAACAAAGAAAAAATGTGAAGAATGAAAACAAAATTGTGAAAAATAGTTAATTAGTTAGTTAGTCAGTCATGTAGTTAGGTAGTAAGTAAGGTAGTTACTCAGTTAGTTAATTAGTTAATCAGTTAGCTAGCTATTTAATTAGTTAGTTAATTAGTTAGTTAGTGAGAATTTTTTTTTCTTTTTTGGGGGTGCTTCAACCAGACTACAAGTAGTAAAGAGCCTCTTTCTGTCTCTAAGTTTGCAATTGTCTTTAAAAAAAAAAAAAAAGGAGAAAAAATTGTATATGTCCATAAACATAAAAGAAAATAAAACGAGTAAAAGAGAAAGGAACAGAGTACAAAAAGGAAACAAAGAAACAAAGAAGAGATGGAAATAGGAAGATAAAGAAAGAAATAAGAACGACATGTAAGACAGAGAGGACTGATGTACCATGAATATATTATGAGAAGATGGTTATAAATTGAGAATGAGAGAACTAACTTACTAACTAATTAAGTAATCAACTAATTATTTTTTTCAGTTACCCACCACGCAGACTTTGGGGTTTGTTTGCCAATTTGTTCATCTCTCTTGGTTTTGTGGTTCTTTTCCTTCCTACCTTCCTTCTGTCCTTCCTTTCTTTCTTCTTTCTTTTTTTTCATCATTTGGTTTAGTGGTATCTATAAATTAGTTCTTTATTGATATACTCATTTACTTAATTATATATATATATATTATATATATATATATAATACATAAATGGCAAATTCTGTCTGTGAGTGTGTGTGTGTGTGTGTGTGTGTGTGTGTGTGTGTGTGTGTGTGTGTGTGTGTGTGTGTGTGTACGCTATAGACTCAAAAACGGCTCAACCGATTGTCATGAAATTTGGCAGGTACGTCCGTTGTGACTCGAGGATGGTTTTGGGCTAATCTCAAAAAAAATAAAACCGTTAAAAACCGTTAAAAAGCTGTTATAACGGTTTCAAAGTCATCTTTTTCCTCTGCTTTTGTTCAACTAGCCGTTGTTACATTGCACAGGTACAGGACTACTTCTCTAAAATTAGAACCGTTATTTGGCAGTTAAAAAACCTTATTTATAACAGTTAAAAACCGTTAAAAACACCAAACCCTATAAAAGAAACTGTTTAAAACCCGATCTTGAAATTTAGCAGGTACGTCTGTTGTGACCTGAGGATGGTTTGGGGCTAATCTCTAAAAAAATAAAACCGTTAAAAACCGTTAAAAAAAACTGTTATAACGGTTTCAAAGACATCTTTTTCCTCTGCTTTTCATCAAATGGCCATTGTGACATTGCACAGATACGGGGCTACTTCTCGAAAATTAGAACCGTTATTTGGCAGTTAAGAAACGTTATTTATAACAGTTAAAAACCGTTAAAAACACCAAACCCTATGAAAACTGTTTAAAACCCGATCTTCTGAGGTTGGCGGCCATGAGAGTTATAGGATCGCCACCAAACTTGACATAAGCCTACAGGAACATCCAGCGGGTAATATAGGGTCATTAGATAGTCATTATGACCATTACATTTGACCGTTAAAAACCGTTATTTTCAAAATTTAGGCTGTTCTTGATGAAATTCAGTATACATGTGCAGTTATAAATGCCGAAAAATGATATGGAACTTTTACGAACCGAAATTTACAATTGACCGTTAAAAACCGTTATTTTATAAATTTAGAGTATTCTGGAAGAAATTCGATATACATGTGCAGCTTTGAACGCTAAACAATGATATACAATTTTCAAGATCCGAAACTTAACATTGACCGTTAAAAACCGTTATTTTCTGAATTTCTAAATTTTCACCCTTCTTGATAACATTCCGTATGCACGTACAGTTTTAAGCACTGAACAATGTTATGCAAATTTTACGAACCAAAACTTAACACTGACCGTTAAAACCGTTTTCTAAATTTACACCGCTATTGATAAAATTCGGTATGCGTGTGTCCAGTAACGGTAAGTCATTTTGCAACATGGATGGTTTAACAGGTACGTCTGTTGTGACCCGAGGATGGTTTGGGGCTAATCTCTAAAAAAAATAAAACCGTTAAAAACCGTTAAAAAAAAACTGTTATAACGGTTTCAAAGACATCTTTTTCCTCTGCTTTTCATCAAATGGCCGTTGTGACATTGCACAGGTACAGGGCTACTTCTCGAAAATTAGAACCGTTATTTGGCTGTTAAGAAACATTATTTATAACAGTTAAAAACCGTTTAAAACACCAAACCCTATAAAAACTGTTTAAAACCCGATCTTCTGAGGTTGGAGGCCACGACAGTCATCGGATCGCCACCAAACTTGACATAAGCCTACAGGAACATCCCGCGGGTAACATAGGGTCATTAGATGGTCATTATGACCATTAAATTTGACCGTTAAAAACCGTTATTTTCAAAATTTAGGCTGTTCTTGATGAAATTTGGTATACATGTGCAGTTTTATATGCCGAAAAATGATATACAACTTTTACGAACCGAAATTTAAAACTGACCGTTAAAAACCGTTATTTTATAAATTTAGAGTATTCTTGAAGAAATTCAATATACATGTGCAGTTTTGAACGCTAAACAATGATATACAATTTTCAAGATCCGAAACTTAACATTGACCGTTAAAAACCGTTATTTTCTGAATTTCTAAATTTTCACCGTTCTTGATAACATTCCGTATGCACGTACAGTTTTAAGCGCTGAACAATGTATTTTACGAACCAAAACTTAACATTGACCGTTAAAAACCGTTATTTTCTAAATTTACACCGCTATTGATAAAATTCGGTATGCGTATGTCCAGTAACGGTAAGTAATTTTGCAACATGGATGGGACAGTGTAGGGGGATGAAAAGGGAGCAATGAGAGGGGCCAGAAAAATGATTGTACAGTGCAAAGCCTGATACACTATTTTTACATTAGACACAGACCCGTTGAAATAAACTACTTCTGCACAAAGTCTGTTCCTACAAAATTAAGGGCAATCAGTAGAATGGAAATGGGAACAGTGAGTGCAGGCGGAAAATCGAGCGAGAAAAGCATCTCGACGTGCTAGGGGAAAGGGGCCAGAGGCAGGCGGAAAACAATAGAATGTATAAGAGAGAGAGAGAGACAGACAGACAGAGACAGAGACAGAATGTGTATCTGTGTCGGGGGGAGGGGGTGGGAAGATGTTGGGGGGGGGGGGGTTGATTGTAAATCAAAACAATTAATACATGTTTGCCATCACGTGAGTATCGCAAAGAATGTTCATATCCCGGGCAACGCCGGGTGCCCCATAAATATATATATATATTTTTAAATTCATTATTTGTTTATTTATTAAGGCGTTTATTAGGTATCAATTTATGTACGTATTCAATTTGTGAATTTTCAGAGAGAGAGAGAGAGAGAGAGAGAGAGAGAGAGAGAGAGAGATAGAGAAGAGAGAGAGAGAGAGAGAGAGAGAGAACGAACGAACGAACGAACGAATCTTTTTTAATGAGGGAAAAAGCGGAATAAGCACAAAATGGCTTTTTTTACATCCGGCCCTCAACAAAGGGAAATACATATAAAATGCAATAATAACATCAGCAAAACTAATCTAGAATTAAAGTAAACATACATAAACGCTATAAATAGACAGAGGAAATGGTTAACACAAAAGAACAGACGACAATCAATGCCTGGAAGAGAGAGGGAGAGAGAGAGAGAGAGAGAGAGAGAGAGAGAGAGAGAGAGACAGACAGACAGACAGACAGACAGACAGAGAGAGAGAGAGAGAGAGAGAGAGAGAGAGAGACAGAGAGAGAGACAGAGACAGAGAGACAGAGAGAGAAACAGATGGGAGGGGAGGGGTCATCATATATAGTTCATGAAAAAATGGTTATTGGAAGATAGATAAATATATATACAATAAACATTATCACAACAATAAAATTATAACACATTTCTGGAAAAAGAAAAAAAATCATTGAACAGGCACCCCAACCTGTAAGCAAAGACAAAAATTTACACTTGACAAGCAGCACCTTTGGAACAATAGATGAAAGAGACCAGTACAGAGAGAGACAGACAGACAGACAGACAGACAGACAGACAGAGGGAGAGAGAGAGTGAGAGAGACAGAGAGAGAGAGAGAGAGAGTTTAAGAGCATGAATTGGAAAATTCAGACATTAGCTTGGTATGAAGTGCCCTTTTAAAGCTATATATGCTGGCATGAACATCAAGAGAGGGTGAAATGTGGTTCCACAAGAAGCCGCCAGAGTAGTGAAGACTGGTTTTAAACATATCTATTCTTGGACGGGTATTACAATTTTATAAAAATGGCGATTTTCATTCAATCTAAATTTCTCTGTAATTGAAGGGGGAGCACGACCCGAAAGAGAGAGAGAGAGAGAGAGAGAACGAATATGAATGCGAATAGTTTTATGTGGTTTAGGCTATTAAGGCCCTTCACAAAACGGACTATGGAGGAATGGGATGGGGAACAGGGTAGGGGTGAGGGCAGGGGAGAAATGGAGTGAGGACGGAAGTACATACACGAAAATCATGTGGATAGAACGTTGTACAATTGGCCTTTACAAACCTTCATCATGACATGGATCCAACATCGTGGTAGTAAATACATTTGTAACTAATCCTTGGACTGTCAATCACACATAGTAATAGTCCACCTCACAACTTTACAAAAAAACAGTTACGATGGGTCATAGTGAGGATTTCCTTTCACAACATCTTTGCTCCAGGTAGAAGTGATGTGTTTAACTTCGCCACAAACACGGAGGAGATTGACCAAGTTCTTCCCTCTTTCCTCAATAGTTGCCATTATTTGTGTGTGAATGTTTTGTTGACAAGACTGTGTGCTGCTGCACATTAGCTTTTTTAGTGAGCTAGGCACTATCTGTGCCTCATGTGCTTGATCTAACATTAGTTTTGTGCTCTGTGTCGGGTAAATGCATCGATTTTGAATCACGTTCGGTTGTATTATTTTCCTCGTCATAGCCTTCAGTATTTTTTACTCTAACAGTCATATGGAAATCTGTTTCTGCTACGCGCTTTTTCTCAGAGTCATCACACACTGTCACTAACTGTGTATTGACGCCACACAGTTTCATGTAAATTTGCTGTTGATTGTTTTGAGTATCATACAAAGACTGGGGAAGAGAGGCAGGCAAATGATTATCATTGTCAGCTACATGGTTATCAGTATAAACAGTTTTTTTCACTGTCAGAATCAGCAGCATAGAACAAACTGGGCAGAGTTGGCAAAAATAAACCAGATGGAGATGAAAGGGCTGCCTTGCCTACCCTTGGCTTCCTCTGTGTTTCACAGTGTTATCCCTGTTTACCTGGAAGGGGCACTTTCTGCGATACACAGCATGGATGATGTGGTAGTAACGTGACAGGGAATAATCGGTTATAGTATTGAACCTCAGGACAACCACAATGTGGTTTCCTTTGCTTTCAATTTTGAACGGGAATAGCGTCATGTTCTGCAGTGCTGAGTTCAACATACTTTCTAAAGTTGACGGGAGATTCATAGCAGGCATACCAACAGACTTGTGTAGGAAACACCTGAATATTTGAATGAGCTGCTGGTTGGGGAGGAACAAAAGTGAACTTCAAAAGGCATAAACATCTCAAAGTAGAATAGGTGTATGTTAGCAGTGGGGTAAGACATCCGTCTGAAAAAGGCACGCCTTCAGACGCCCACCCATCCAAAAGCTGCAGGTTCGAATCCAGTCAGAACAAAGAAAAAATGTGAAGAATGAAAAAAAAAATGTGAAGAATAGTTAATTAGTTAGTTAGTCAGTCATGTAGTTAGGTAGTAAGTAAGGTAGTTACTCAGTTAGTTAATTAGTTAATCAGTTAGCTAGCTATTTAATTAGTTACTTAGTTATTTAATTAGTTAGTTAGTGAGATTTTTTTTTCTTTTTTGGGGGTGCTTCAACCAGACTACAAGTAGTAAAGAGCCTCTTTCTGTCTCTAAGTTTGCAATTGTCTAAAAAAAAAAGAAAAAAAAAGAAAAAATTGTATATGTCCATAACCATAAGAGAAAATAAAAAGAGTAAAAGAGAAAGGAATAGAGTGCAAAAAGGAAACAAAGAAACAAAGAAGAGATGGAAATAGGAAGATAAAGAAAGAAATAAGAATGACATGTAAGACAGAGAGGACTGGTGTACCATGAATATATTATGAGAAGATGGTTATAAATTGAGAATGAGAGAACTAACTTACTAACTAATTAAGTAATCAACTAATTATTTTTTTCAGTTACCCACCACGCAGACTTTGGGGTTTGTTTGCCAATTTGTTCATCTCTCTTGGTTTTGTGGTTCTTTTCCTTCCTACCTTCCTTCTGTCCTTCCTTTCTTTCTTCTTTCTTTTTTTTTTCATCATTTGGTCTAGTGGTATCTATAAATTAGTTCTTTATTGATATACTCATTTACTTAATTATATATATATATATATATATATATATATATATATATATATATCACATCCTGACGACCGCACAGCGTGAAACAAATTTGTAGATGTTTTTAGAAGCTTGATTTTAACTTGCTTTTAATGTAACAAATGTCGCTCCCACTGTGGTTGAGCACTGTTTTTAAGATTGCGCTGATCCTCAGTACCATTCTCTCTCTCTCTCTCTCTCTCTCTCTCTCTCTCTCTCTATATATATATATATATATATATATATACATACATTCACTTATTCATTATCTGCTTATTTATTAAGGCGTATATTAGGTATTCATTTATATACGTATACAATTTGTGACTTTTCAAAGAGAGAGAGAGAGAGAGAGAGAGAGAGAGAGAGAGAGAGAGAGAGAGAGAGAGAGAGAGAGAGAGAGAACGAATATGAATGCGAATAGTTTTATGTGGTTTAGGCTATTAAGGCCCTTCACAAAACGGACTATGGAGGAATTTGATGGGGGAACAGGGTAGGGGTGAGGGCAGGGAAGAAATGGAGTGAGGACGGAAGCACATACACGAAAATTATGTGGAAACAACGTTGTACAATTGGCCTTTACAAATCTCCATCATGACATGGATCCAACATCGTGGTATTAAATAGATTTGTACTGTTTGCCAATTTCATTATCTCTTCGTTTTGTGGTTCTTTTCCTTTCTACCTTCTTTCTGTCCTTCCTTTCTTTCTTCTTTCTTTTTTTGATCATTTGGTCTAGTGGTATCTATAAATTAGTTATTTATTCATATACTTATTTACTAAATTATATATATATATATATAATATATATACATATGTGGTTATGACATATATGTATATATATATATTGCTTGGATTTATATCAGATTTGAGTAGATCTGATACGTAAGTGTCAACTGGTTTCAATGATGATATCTGCTTAGCTCGTTTAGGAAAAGAATTTTCAGATGTAATTTTCAGTTCCTCAGATGCAAAGTTGTTACTTGTCGAACTTCTAAGAACGTCTTTAGCGCATGCAAGACTTCGGTATTCGTCCAAAGGCAATTCTCCAATTTCTTTATACGTTCCAAGCGTTGATGCGTGAAAAGGCACACAAAGAGCAAGCCTATAACTCTTGCAGTCTATGCTTTGAAGTTTCACAAGTAAATAGTTAGGGGCACTAAAAATACCTCTTGTCCATAGGACAATTTTGATCTAATCAGCGACGTAGAGAGATGTTTCAAAACTTTGTAATCTTGTCCCCCGGCTTGTTTGCTTATAATCTTTAATAGATTTAAACATTTCCTTGCCTTAGCAACGATGTAGTTGATATGAGCGTTCCAGGACAACTTTGGAGTAAGATAGATACCTAGAAATTTCACGATATCTTTATACTGAAAAGTCGTGTTTTCTCTGTAGATAATGTCAGACCATTTTCGTCCATATAAGTAAATATATGATTGAGCTCTCTTTGATAGATCTTCTTGATGTAGTTCAGTTCCCTTTTTGATGTTTTTCTTTTCATTGTAACATTCATCCAGATGCATAGATCATCAGCATATTGTACTAATACAACATGTTTTGATAAGAGCGAGGGCAAATCGTACATTAAGATGTTAAATAACATAGGGGCGATAACAGAACCTTGTGGCAATCCCATATGTAAAGATCTAGAATCGGAGTATGCATTCCCTACTCGAACACGTATATTTCTTTTATTCAAAAAGCATTTAATGTAGTGATATAAATGTCCCCAAATCCCGATTTGTTTCAATTTATAAAGGAGCTTGGCATGCCAGACCTGGTCATAGGCTTTCTTGATATCGAAAAAAGGTCGCTAGAAGATTTCTTCTTCTTGCAAATTGTTGTTTTACATTTGTTGTGAGTTTTACTAAATTGTCAATAGCAGACCTGCCATTTTGGAAGCCTGCTTGATTAACTGGAATAACTTTTTTTTTTTTTTACAATACCGCGTCAATCTTCTCAAAACTATTCTCTCTAATAGTTTACAGGTATGTGAGGTTAATGCTATTGGTCTGTAACTATGCTTATCTGTTAGAGGTTTGCCTTGCTTTAAAACTGGTACAATGATAGACTGTTTCCATTGTTCTGGCATTACGCCCTCAAACCAACATTTTTGAAACAATTTCTGCAGTAATAAGACAAAATTTTCAGGCAGGTGTTTAAGCATATAATTGGAAACTTTATCTAGTCCCACAGAAGTTTACTTATTAGGAAGAGATAGAATTCCATCTTTCACTTCATCAAGAGTAACAGGAGCATCGATAAAATGACTATTATCATCAACTGGATCTATATAATCGTCTTTATGTTCTTCTTCTGTTCTGGAAGTTTGATCTTTAAAGGACAGACCTTCCAAACGCATAGATTCGGAAAACATATCGGCGAACGATTCTGTTTTTCCTGAATTAGATGGAAATGCTTTGTTCTTCAGCTTTACAGGACAAGATGGCAAGTTTAAACCCCTTTTCATTTCATGAAACTTTTTCCAAACATTTTGTAAATCTGTATGATTCGAAATCTCATTAGAGCAGAAAGAGGACCAATATTGCCTTTTAGCTTGAGCTATTACCATGTTACGGTAGTGATTCGCTCTGCTCTATTAAATTCTCTGGTGTTTTGTCTTTTAAATATATTTTAAACAAACATTGTTTGTTATTAACGGCTTAGTCACAAGCAGGTGTCCACCAGATATTTTCCCGAGTGTTTGTTTGACTTACCTGGACGAAATTTTGGAATGGCTACATCTGCAACACTAAGGATAGCATCAGTAAAATACGAATATAACTGATCAATGCTATCAATATTAATATCAACAGTGTTGTATGTAGCAAGTTTGTTTTTGAAAGCTTCCCAGTCAGCTGATTTAAAATTATGTTTTGGGATTATGTCTTCTTGAAATTCACAAGAATCAGTTATTTTATTAAAAGTTACATTTATTGGGAGGTGGTCGCTTCCTAGAGTATCGTCAAAGGTAGACCAGCTACATTCAGAGGCTAATGCAGGAGATATCAAAGATAAATCTATTGCTGATGCCCTGCGAGTTGGAATATCTGGAATTCTAGTTATGCTGCCATCATTAAGCAAATATAAACATGAATTAACAGTATTTTCTACAAATCGGTTACTAGTTACTGATATGCAATTCTTGTCCCAAAACGGCGAATGGGCGTTAAAGGCTCCTGCTATTGACCAGTTTCGTTGTCTGGTAGAGTGTGTAAGCATTCTGTATTAAATTCATTTGGTCCTTTGGGAAGATATGTAGAGACTATGTTTATCATAAAATCTTCCCTTAGTTTAGTTCGAGCCGCACACGAATGTAAAGTTGGAATATTGTTTGGAGCAGGGGACGGGTATACTTTATAATCTGTTCCTTCTTTGATATATATAGCTGCATTGATTTTAGTAACAGCATCTACTTGTTCATGAACTGGTGTATAAATAACCTAATAATTTAGGCAGTTTGTTTCTTTTCACATTCAAAGATTGTAAAATAAGAGCTTTGTAGGAGTTATTCGCAAGATGTTGAACTAAATAAGGCAGATTTGTGGAAACAGACCTAATGTTCCACTGCATAAACTTCATAACTTGAAGATGTTTAGGTGGCATCATGTAAAGGATGGGAAAACGCAATTAACGAACGTAAGTAAATTAAAACAAAAATATAATGAAAGGAAATCTTAAACACGCTCTAATAACACAAAGATTGTCACAACAATGCTAAAACAATACGCCTACGTTAGCTTGTCAGAAAATATGACAAAAATAGAAACAAACGATTAGTCCTATATAGGCATACAAGGGTTACTTAAAATATTTCACTCGTCTATAACTGATTAACAGAATCTACAATATTCTGAATTACGATGTTGAACAGTCATTATTGGCGAAGTGAACGTGGATTACTCAGCAGTCCTAAGTTTGCAGGTGGAACAAAAATTGACGTCAGGAGAAAAGGTCCCAGTCGCTCAGGGCAAGGTGAGGATTGAACCAGTCACGATGTGAAGGTTCGGAGTAGGTATGGGGGTGGTAGAACCTTGCAGAGCGTGATGGCTTCCTCGGTGTTTCCCAGAGGAGGTTACGAAGATGACACCTGATGTCACTGGCGAGGATGCTGGTTCCTCTGGAGTTTGGGTGGATGGCGTCCCTCAGGTTGTACCGCTTGATGTTGTCATTCCTGACGAAGGAGATGTTGGGCACTTCTTGTAGCTATGAAGTGACCATTGCGTTGTACAGCTGCCTCTTCACTTCTAGACTGGAATCTTTTACGGCGGTGGAGTTACTAACAACAAACGTTATTGTAGGGTGTCTTTTGGCCATGCCTTTCACAGCAGAGGTAAGGTTATTGCATGCTTCTTTGGCGTCTTTGGCTTTAAGATCATTGATTCCACAGTGGATAACAACAGCATATGGCTTGTCAAGAGAAGAGCAGGCAGTTTTCAGTGTGTTTTGGGTGTCTGACAGAGTGTAGGTTCTTTCTTTGCAGGCTTTGAAATCATAGGATTTACCTAGTCTGTTTAGCTGTACGTGATTCAGCACAGAGTCATGCAGAATGAGCACTTTTGGTAGATCTGATTCCTCTCTTTCTTTCTTGTTCTTCTTGGAATACGCCGAGTACGACTTTTTGCGATTTGCGTCATCCGAATTGGCCTACCTTTCTTCTTCGGATCCGCCTGTGCGTATGGTTGCGTTGCACCAGGTGGTGGAGGCGTTCTAGCTACCTCCGCGAAAGAACTATTGTACTTCCATCTTCAGTCTGTGTTGACTGGGTTACAGTAGAACGGTGCTCTATTTTGGCGTTCTGCACTGACTCTTGATATTGAAGCACAGTCTTTTCCAAGGATGATACCCGATCGCAAATGGTCAAAATCACTTGCTTCAAATCTGGATCTGCACTTTTTACAGAATCGGGCGTCTCTGAGCTGGTAACGTAGTGTTGATCGCTGATCGGAAATATTGCGTCTGAAGTCTTGGCGGTACGTTGGTCAGTTGATGGTGCAGATTGTTCGGTCCGGACTCCCCTACTCGCTGCAGATGTTGTCAGTGCTCGTCCAGCTGCCCTAACATTTCGTGCAGTCACACTGGTCAGACTTGTAGCTGATCGCGTATATCCACTTCTTGTCTTCATCCGATTCTGATGCGACAACTTTTGCCAGAGAAAAATTAGAAGCTGAGTGTCTCCACAATTTTGAATCTCCTTCCCCCCAAGAGTGTGCGCATCTGTGTGAGCATGTGTGTGGATGTGCGGTGTAAGTGTGCCTGCGTGCGTACACATGCATGTGTGTGCGTGTGGATGTGCATGCATCAGTGCATAAGCGCGTGAGTGTCACTCTCTGTGTATGTGTTGTGTGTGCGTGTAAGCAAGAATGCATAAGAGTGCATAAATGTGGGTGCCTTTGCATGTCAGTATATCTGCATGTGCTTGAATGTCTATCATGAGTCTGTTTTAAGTGTGCGTGGGTTTCAAAATTCAGTTACTTTCATTATCATAATCACTGCAATCATCATCATCATTACACCAACATTATAATCCTGAGATCAGTACAGTATTGATTGGAAGGAGGGGAGGGGAGGGGAGGGTGCAGTGGGAAGGGGGAGGGGGGTAGATGGGGATGGAGACGGGGAATGGGTTGAGGAGGGTACCTTAAAGATGGACTGGCTGGAGTGAGGAGAGGGGGAGCGGTCAGGATGATTACTGTTTTACTGTATCTGCCAGCAAGGGCATCGATTTTCAGTTCCGCCTGCAAGCCTCGTTCAGGGTTCTGATTGCTGATGGCAGGAAATAATGTTTATATTTGGATGTCCTGCATCTCATGGACAGCAGTCGACCAGCGTTACGACTGGAAGCACAGATGGTTGTAGAGGAGGATGGACTGGATCACCGACTTGTAGAACAAGTTCAGGATGGGGCTGTTGACCCTGAACTGTGGGAGCTTCCGCAGAAAGAAAAGACGCTGGTTGGCCTTCTTGCAGCACATGTCGATGTTAGGGGTCCACTCCAACTTGTCAATGACTGTGCCGAAGTACTTGTAGGTGCCCAAAATGCGCACTTCCTCTTCCTTGATGACAAGTGGGTGGGTGCTGTTTGGGTTCCTGCAGAAGTCGATGACCATCTCCTCTGTCTTGGTGACATTGAGCTGAAGGAAGTTCCTGTCGCACCAGTCCACCAACTTTGCGACTGCCTCTCGGTACTTGGTTTCATCAGAATCGTGCATCAGCCCTGTAAGTGACGTGTCATCTGCGAACTTGATTTGCAGATTGCATGCCTCCCTGGTGCGACAGTCAGCTGTGTAGATGGTGAATAGGGCAGGCGACAGAACACATCCCTGTGGGGCTCCTGCATTGGTCAACAGGACATCGGAGACAACCCGGCCAACTACGACTTGCTGTGGTCTGTCAGTCAGGAAGCTGAAGATCCATTTGATGATATCTGGGTTAACAGCCATGGCCAGTAGTTTCCCGACGAGGAGAAGAGGCTGAATGGTGTTGAAGGCACTTGAAAAGTCTACAGACAGAACTCTGGCGAACGTTCCTAACCTATCAAGGTGCTGGTGGAGGTGGTGCAGCATTGTCAGGATGGCATCTTCTGTGCTACTACCTCTGGTGTAGGCGAACCGCAGTGGATTTTGATGGTCTTCGGTCTCTCCCCTGAGATGCTTGAGGACAATTTTCTCAGCACATTTCATGGGGAGTGACGTTAGCGCCACTGGTCTGTAGTCGTTGAGCTGACTGACCACTTTCTTCTTTGGCACAGGAATGATTGTAGATGACCTCCATAATCGCGAAATATGGCCTTCCTGAAATTATTGCTGGAACAGCTCTTTGAAAACATGGGCCAAGGAGTTGCTGCAGGTTTTCATAGTCCTACAGCTGATGCTATCCGGACCAGGGGCACTTCTGACATTCAGCTTCCTGAACAGTCTGCGGACTTCCTCTTCACTGATGGTCACTGGGATCCAAGGAGCTGGGGCACCGTGTCCATGGCCCGCTGCTGCTCAAGGCTGAAGTCCCGCTGGTCAAAACGTGTGTAGAACACATTCAGTACATTGGCCAATCTCCTCTCATCATCTGCTCTCAGTTCAGCTTTCTTGGGCCTGTACCCTTTTATGGCAGAGATGTTCTGCCAGCATTTCCTGGAGTCACCTTGCCTGAAGTTGTCTTCGAGTTTTGCAGAGTACTTCTCCTCCCTGATCCTCTTGTCGATTTCTTCTGGTGAGTTGCATATTCCTGGTGTCCTTTTCTTTCAGAGCTGACTGTCTCTCTTTCAGCAGCTCTTTCAGGTCCTTGGTGATCCAGGGCTTGGAGTTGGGTACAGCTTGATCTCCATTGTCTGTAGTACCATGCCCACGCAACAGTTGGTGTAGCTGGAGATCACGTCAGTTGTCTTGTCTAGTGGGCTCTCATCGTCCAGAAACGCCCCAGTCTGTTTATTCAAAACAGGCGTGTGTGTGTGTGTGTGTGCGTGCGTGCGTGCGTGCGTGTGTTGTGTGTGTGTGCGTGCGTGCGTGCGTGCGTGCGTGTGTGTGTGTGTGTGTGTGTGGTGTGCATGCATGCGTACGTAGCTGCGTATATTTGTGCCTGTCAGTACGTTGGAACGTACCACTATAATTCTTTTGTAGTTATTTCCCTTTCTGTGGCCCAACTCATATCTGCAGGACTCTCATCCACAGTGTGATTTGAAGCTGCCCTGATGTTAAAACAGCAAAATAGCAACAACAACAAATTTAGGAAAAAAAAGGTACTGGCAAGAATCTATATTCTCTTCCCTTTAATTCAGTTCACGTGTAGAAACACTACTTTATACAGCAATGGAAGGAATTTGAAGTTATGAATGGAAAAAAAAAAACTGCTTCTCCTGTTTGAAAATGTTCAACATTTTTTTTTCGATAGAAAGTGTTTTCAATTGTAATGAATTCGCTGACTGATCATGCATTCCCGTTAGATCAACTCCAAGCATTAGTGGCATTGTCGCTGGGCCATATATTTCACCCTTTTACTACGTGTGGTTAAAATGAACCCTGTAGTGTTTGTGCAGTTTTTGCTGACAGAGCGCGCAAAAAAGGAGGAAAAAATAATTGACAGTGAGATGACTGCAGGCGGAAACTGACACAAACCTAACAGAGAAAGAACTGTTCCGTACGTTGGACAAGATGAAAAAAGTAGGGGCAACAAAAGACAAAACAAAACACGACGCGTTTCGAGACTTCTTTGGCCTTCTTCTTCAGGCAAGATTAACCAACATTTGGGACAATTCGAAACGAAGAACAAGCAATCAGTCAATTCTCTTCTTGTAACTACTGGGCGCAAAATGAATCCATTCAAGTCAGTTCACGCGTAGAAATATTAGTTTTGACAGCCAAGGGAAGGAATTAGATGATCTAATTCCAAATAATTACTTCCCTTGTCTGAAAACGGTCAGCATTTGTTTGAATTTTTTTTTTTTTTTTTCAATGAATTCGCTGATTGGGCGCAAAAGAAATCTATCAAAACATTAGTTTGTATTGCCAAGGGAATGAACTAGAAATTCTGAATCGAAAGAGTTAAAATTTCACATTTGTTGAATTTTGGTCGGTCTGTGATTGATATTTGATTCACACACACACACGCACGCACGCACGCACACACACTGAGTGACTGAAACCAATTTATTGTCAGATTAACTCAAGGTTGTACTGACATTTAAGAAAACATGAACAGAATATCAACGTTTTTCATTCAAAGCAAAAGAAGCATAATTAACACACAAAAATACGTACACACACACACTCACGCACGCGCGCGCACGCGCGCGTACTCACGCACATACACACACACATACGCGCGCGCGTGCGCGCGCACACACCACACACGCACAAACACACGCACTTACATAAATACACAGATACACACATCTCAATACGAACACACCCATACCCTCACATACACTCAAACTTACACACTCACGCACATAGACATACACACGCCCACACACACACGCGCGCCCGACACACACACGCACACGCATACACACTCATACTCGAGCACTCGTACACACATGCATTCACTCTCACAAAAACGCGCTTACACGCACACATATCCGCGCGCACGCACATGCACACCCACCTCTCTCTCTCTCTCTCTCTCTCTCTCTCCTCTCTCCTCCCCACACCACACACACACACACACACACACACCACACACACACACACAACACACAGAGAAAAAAAATTAATAAAAAAAGAATTCTGCCCATTATATACAATCTTGTACCCCTTTGCACCTTTGCCACCACTCTCTCTCCCTCTTCAAACATCAAAGGGGGTCATGAGATTTGACACGAAGCGACAGGGCGCTATTAATTTCAGCTGCGGCAGTTGTTTGCTATTTTCCTGTGACAATGCCAGTTACTGGACTTCCAGCGACTGCGGAGTCAACGCTAAACGCCCTGCTGACTGTAAACTGTGTTTCAAGCTGGAAAATTACTGGAGAAGGCAGCAACACAGTGGTCGCTCTGCGACTGAAGCCGGTCCGCCCAGTGTCAACAACAATGGCAGATCCTGTGCTGAACCGGAGAACGCAAGTTCATTACTACAGGAAGGGAAGAAGCCCCCCGCCCCCCCCCCCCCTCCCCCCAGCCAGATGCGACGGGATCAAGAGAGATCGAAGCAGCAGAACAGACGACATGAACAGGTTGGTGCTGGTCTCGGTACCACTTGTGCCGCGAATGAACTGGCCGTACCTAACACCGAATTGGATGAACACAGTACACAGCACAGGAGGAACACATCAAGCCGATTCAAGATGATGATGACACGTCGCATATTCAGGTTACGCTTCGGTGTTTGCATTCCGATCTGTCGGAGTTTAACAGCAGGGCCCAGAAATCCACCCGTCGGACATCGACACAAGTCTGGAGCAAGCTATAGACAACATTGTCGCTGGTTTTTGACACGGGAATGGTTAAGGTTATGTCGTTACTCTGACAGAGCGACAGGTGCAGAGACGATTCCGAGATCCGCACAGAAATCAAGGATTTCGGAAGGTCGTGTTCCATCAAACGGATGATGTGGGTGTGCTGCTGTGTGAATCAGACGACGTCGTTCTAGAATATTCCTGCGATCCGTGTTTGGAAGACGATTGCTTATTCTGGTTTGACAAGCAGGAAGAAAGACACATGTCATCAGAGGAATGTGTTAAATTGGCCTGCCTTTGGAAAGGAAGACGCATCGGCAACACGAAGCATGCAGAGACCCAAGCATGTGCTCTATGGCGGCTGCACGCTGTCCACGGACTGATCCAGTTTTACCTGGGGTGACCGTCGTCACAGAACTGACAGTGAATACCAGTGGCATTTTCTCGTTCTCGATTTCGTCATGTAAAGTGAAAGAAAAGGACATTGCTGTGGTTTCCATGTTAATGAAATCGAAATTGAGTCGCGTTTTGTTGTTGTACATCGTGTCGATTTGCTTAATGGGCTTTACAGCCTAACATCATTAAACTTCGTTCGTTCGTTCGTCCAAACATCAAAGCAATAAGCCTATAGACGAAATAATTTCTACATACACAACAAAGCACCACACACACACACACACACACACACACAACACACACACGCACACCACACAGCACGCACGCACGCACGCACGCACGCACGCACGCACGCACCACACACACACACACACACACACACACACACACACACACACACACACACACACACACACACACACACACACACACACACACACACACACACTAAGAGCCCATATATACCGGTATTCAGAAACACCAATTCTGTGTGACCACATGTATATCCAATATATGGTAGTCAAGGATCATCAAAGTATCGAACTGGCTGACATATTACTCGTTAGAGTCGAAAAGCTTATGGGTGTATATGGATTGGGGAAGGGGAGAAGAGGGAGAAAGAGAGTGGGTGGGGGGGGGGATGAAAAAGCCTTGCTCTACGTGCAAATTAGACGCCGAACCATACTGATATAGTATATGCCTAGAATAAGATTTTAACATTTCAAAAATTCGTGAATCGGAAAAAAAAAACTGTTAGGGGGGAGGCAGTGAGGAGGGGGTGGGCGGTAGAAGAGTTAAAAATATCTTTCAAGTGGATGAGATTTAATAGGATAAACAGCCAACATTGCCAGACTCCAACCGTTCTCATAACTGGGATTGAAAACACTAGACATAGTCAGCGGAAGCTTGAAGGACTTCATCTTATCATGAAGAGGCTGAAAGTGATTTTTTTGTACTAGTACAGTCAAACAAAAAAATGAGGGATATCGAGAGTCTGACCACATGCACAAGCAGGTGCCGGTTTTAAATACCTACCTAACCAACCATTAACCCGTAGCCTATGTACAAGGTTACGATTTGGGATTGGCCCTGGAGGATTACAACCTTTGCTTGTTGCTTTAGTCATATCCCATCTGTGCTTCCGAGCTGAATCTTCAAGGTATTGATTCTGTCTTATGTTCCAGACTGAACTTGTCAGAATGTGGATAGCTTCAGATGAAGAAAGAAGGATATCACAATTCAAAACATCAGATTTATTTCTGGCAGCTCTCCTTTGCATAAAAGTCAGCTAAGTCATTGCCACGTAAACTGGAATGCCCTGGAACCCATAACAAAGTCACACACACACACACACACACACACACACACACACACACACACACACACACACACACACACACACACGCTGTTGCATGGCAACCTTTCAACTCAAAATGGACACGCTTAAACGCCGTCTGTTTCAATCCCCAGGGTACACCATTGCAAAAAACGTAGAGTATGCTGGTGATTCAATGGAACTCCTGGGCCACACAGATACGTTAGAATGAGTTTCAGATATCCAGAGACCAAGAAACCAACAAGGTGTACCGTGCATAGCCTGCGCTATGTACTAGTTCGGGGGCAGGGTGCATTCCCACCCCCAGATGTGGATGCGTCCCACCTCTGCCCAGATGACATGTGATACTGCCAGACCACATCAGTCTGGAGCCCAGTACAATCAACTATCAGAGAAAATCCTGTGTAGCAGAGGGTCATTGCTCAGGTCACAGCCTGTACCCCCAATGCCTTCTCCACCTCCAACAGTAAAGGGGATCAGGAGCCAGCACAGGCGTTGTGTTCACACTGACGTGACTACTGTCATACCATCATGCAGGGGCGGGGCAGGGAGGGAAGGTGTGGGGAGGGACTGCAGGCGGAAATGGAAACCTAGTTCCAAGAGAAATGACTACGCCGGACAAACCAATGACAAGACAAACACGACGCCTTTCCAGACCTCTTGTGTCTTGTTCCTCAGGCAACATGAAACATCATTTGGGACCATTACGAAGAACGAACAATCACTCACTTTTTTCTCATCGTGATTGACAAGAGTTACTCTATTTCTTTGTAGGCGTCGCGTTTTGTCATGTCATTTGTTTGCTTCGTTCGTTGGGCGGCATAGTCCTTTTATTGTTTTGAATTGTTTTGAAAGAAAAGGTTGAATCAATCCCACAAAGAGCGATTCCTTTGAAGATATTCCTGACCAACCCCAACCGAATTACTGCCCTTTGCTTTCTTGTAGGAATTACTGCCCTTTTCTTCTTTTTCAAGGTTTCTGTAATTGTTTCTCTCAACATCGATTCACTCTGTGCGCACGAAAAGGACTACAAATGGAGTGAACATAAATCTGATTGTATTGATTTTGAGGGAATGAGTATGGACAATAAATGTGAAGAGGGGAGCCGGGGAGGGTTGTCAAAAAGAGGAACGATTTAGTTCCGTTGAAGCTGTATTTTGTTATGGTGGTGGCTGATGATGTCACTGTGGAGGTTGCTGTTGCTGTTGTTACGTGTCATTGTTCTGTGCATTCTTCACCACACTGCTCATTAATGACGCTCTCCCATACACAAACCACACTTCATCCGGACACGGCCTTAGCCACAACGAATCCCAGGGAGCAAAGTGTTTCAGAGAGAACCAATATCAACAGGAACAACTGACAAATACATCAGCAAGTGAAGGTCTTCGTAGCCGGGTGCTCAAATGGGCACGTCTCTCGTGGTGACCCAAGGCAAATGAAATGTTCTGTTCGGGAGTTACCTTCCCTTACCTCCCCTGATTGAGCAGTCTTGGATTAGCTCGTGTCAACTCTTTCAAATGGGAATGCCTCAGAACCTACATCATTATTATGTCTACGTCGCTGAAGTCACACAAATAAATGAATCTTATTCTTTACAACTGTGTTGGACCGAAAAGCCCATATTTTCTAAACTAAACTGGTATTTTGCACGATCGATTTTGGCCCCTTTTTTTTCTCCTTCGCCCGCCAGTTAACATGGTTTGTTCGGAGTTACCTTCCGTCTGACCTCCTTTGATTGATGAATCTGGATTATTTCGTGTCGACTCTTTAACATGTCAGTGCCTCGGAACCTATATCATTATTATGTATACGTCGCTAAAGTCACAACAATGAATGTACTTTATACCTTGGACCACAAAGCTCATATTTTCCCTAAACTGGTATCTTGCACCATCAATTTCGGCGCCATTTTCCATCTTTCGCCAACCAAACCTGGACTATTTCTTGATTTCCCAAAAGTTTGTCAGAAAAACTGTCGAATCAAAAACGTAAGTTCCAAGTCAAGTCCGTAAGCTCTCATTTCGTGCATCGCATACCTACGATCTTTTCCGCACAAGTTTGCGACTCTACGACATGACTGACGATGCCGACCTGTCTGGAACAGTCGCCTTCTTCGTTCCACTTTGTGTCATTGTCGGAGTCGTGCGCTAACTGACACTCTACGAAATTCAGACTTCCCGATCGAAATGTTGTTGATGACTCCATGTCTATGATAAATACAACTGAAAATGTATAGACATTATTGGTCCGTTTCCACAGAGTATTTTTCCATCGGAAATCGTATCCAGAGCTTATGTCGACAGCCAGGCGAGGAGGAAAGCCAGTTGTGTTTGGTACTCCTTTTCAGAGACCAAGTTCTCCGCTCAGATACAGTCTTGGAGAATCACATCTACAGGTGTGAACAGACTGAAACGCCTGCTGTTCAGTCATGACAAAAAGAGTTCATGCTGTTTGGTGTTCCTCATCGCAATAGAGAAACATTGGATACAAACTCGTTCACTGCGGCTTCATTCTCCGATTTTAATCACCAACAATGTCATACAGCGACAACATTATCCAGTGTGACATGTTTCATATTATTCCTAGGGTTCTGAAGTTGTCATCCATAGTCTATGAATATGTTGGAATGCTTTGAACGGACGGCGAAGCAGACAACACGGAAGCTACACAGAAAGCACCAACTTGTGTTAGTTCCTGCCTCGCCAGGCCCGTTTGGTCTGCGGCACCGTGTTGCTGACACACACACTCACACATATACACACACCTACAACTACACACACATTACACACACATCCCCACACACACACACACACACACACACACACACACACACACACACACACACACACACACACACTCAATATTAATGTTATCTTGTCAGAAAGACGTCAAGAGTAAGATGATAATTAGGTCCCGTAATCACTGATTGAACATGACACATTAGACATCTTCAGCACTCTTTAATGGCATTTCATTTAATTAAGAAGGGAATTGGTCAAAAGCAATGTCCCAGACAACGTGACAAAAAGAAAACACACACACACACACACACACACACACACACACACACACACACACACACACACACACAACACACACACACAAATGTAACACAGCATGAGACAGATCAAACAGACCGAGAGGAAATACGAGAGTCAGACAGACAGACAGACAGAGAGACAGACAGACAGACAGACAGACACAAAGAGACACAAGAGGCACAGCGACGAGTACAGACAAAAGAATGAGACAAACAGAGATAGACAGAGGAAAGCAGGGATGGGATTACGAAATGACAGCAACCAACAACAGCAACATGGACAAAAGACATCCAGCAAAAATAGGAAATAACTGACGAACGACTTTTTAATAAAGAAATCAAGAGAGAAAGATATAAAGGAAAGAAAGCAACGTTGAAAGTTGGGGGGGGGGGGGGGGGGGGGCAGAAGAAAGAAAAAAGGAGAGAAAACAGGATACACAGGAAGAAAGAACGAAAGAAAGGGAGTAAAGAAGACTGGAAGATAGGAAGAAAGAAGGAAAGATCGATAGATAGAAAGAAAGACAAACATCAACCAACTAAAAAGAAAGAAGTGCACACCGAAACAAGGCACAATTGAACAAAGTTGCCATCCGTCTGTCTGGAGAGACAATAGTGTTGTGCTGCATGTGAAGTCTCGGTCATCAGTGTCTGTGGGTGCCGACGCCATTCTTTGCCCGTCTGCGGCGCCTCCGTTCTTCCCACTGGGCCTCTCTCCTCTGCTCTGCTCTGCTTGCTTGATGCCGGCCTTGGCGGTGCAGGTCTGCTGGGTCGAGGCTGCCAAAGACAAACACAGAAATTTTCGACAACAACAACAACAAGAGTACAGAAAGAACGAAAGGGAGACACGATGAGGATGTTTTCAAAAAAGAGAGAAATAGACAACAAAACAACGCAAAAATTGACAAGACATGAACATAGAAATGGTCAATGAAGTACAGAGAGAATGAAAGACGGAAACGAGCAAGTTTAAAGAGAGAGAGAGGAGAGAGAGAGAGAGAGAGAGAGAGAGAGAGAGAGAGAGAGAGAGAGAGAGAGAGAGAGAGACAACAAAGCAACTCCAAAAAAAGATACAAAGACATAAACTGAATTTTTAAACAGTAAAGTATAGGAAAAAATGATAAAAGATGGACAAAGAAAAACAGGAGTTTTTCAAGAAGAAGAAGAAAGAAAGGAAGAAGACGCTCAACAAGAGAATGTTTTTGGTTGCTTGTTTGTTTGTTCTCTTCGTAGGCAACAACAGTATGCTGTATTCGCCTCCCGTTTATCTCGTCTGACCTAACTGGCAGACCACACTACGTAGATCTTGTTCCGCTGGTTTCTCCCCGAGTTTGTTTTTTTTTCTTTTTTTTTTTTTTTTTTTTTTTTTGTCCCATCGGGAGGAGGACGACTGGCTATTCTGTCATAGAAATAACACCACGGTTCAATGGGAACAGGTCGACCTCAAGCTCTCGCCCCCTACCGTCGGCAGCGCAAATTTTTCGCTTTGTGAGTGTGTTTGTTTGTTTGTTTTTTCCATTTTCGTGGGAAGGTGAAGATAATGCCCAGTACACTGCTTTCCCTCCGAACACGTGCATGCGTGCGTGCATGCATGAATGTGTGTCTGTTTCTCTATGTGTATGCGCGCGCGTAGCTGCATATGTTGGTGCCGGTCTGTTCGTCGGAGCATACAGCTAGATTTCTTTGTAATTGTTTCCTTTGAAAGTGATGGTGGTGGGTTTAGTTCATAATGGAGCAAGAGATGCTGTACTTATTTTTTTAATTACTGTTTACGTTTCCTGCCCCATTTTGGATTTCCTTTCAAATTAGAAACCAAAATTAATCAGAAGAAGCTATAACATTTTAAAAGCAAAACAAAGCATTAACTACGAGGAATGTTGCTAAACCAAAAACAAAGACATCCAAACTCCAAAAGAAAGGCTGAGCAGGACTGAAGTAGGATCTATGGCATGGCTCCTATTAAAATCAACTTCGCCAGTCCTGTGTGTTTGATACCAACTCTAATCACAGTTGCTGTTATGGATATGACGGTAAACACTCTACGAAAGTCTTTGACAGTGAAAGCGACAGAGATATAACAAAGCAATAAGAGTGCGTTTGAACATACTGCCACGTTACGTGTGCGAGCGCGCGCGAACTCATTCCACTTTCTCCGTGTGTGTGCGACTGTAGTTTAAAGTACAGTGGTACATATTGGTGTGACTGTAGTTTAAAGTACAGTGGTAGATATTGGTGTGACTGTAGATTAAAGTACAGTGGTACATATTGGTGTGACTGTAGTTTAAAGTACAGTGGTAGATATTGGTGTGACTGTAGTTTAAAGTACAGTGGTAGATATGGGTGTGACTGTAGTTTAAAGTACAGTGGTAGATATTGGTGTGACTGTAGTTTAAAGTACAGTGGTAGATATTGGTGTGACTGTAGTTTAAAGTACAGTGGTAGATATTGGTGTGACTGTAGTTTAAAGTACATTGGTAGATATTGGTGTAACTGTAGTTTAAGTACATTGGTAGATATTGGTGTGACTGTAGTTTAAAGTACATTGGTAGATATTGGTGTAACTGCAGTGCAGATGTCTTCTCTCTCTTCTCTCTCTCTCTCTCTCTCTCTCTCTCTCTCTCTCTCTCTCTCTCTCCACTACCCTGGAAGGATGACAAATCTGTTGATCCAAACAGTTCACTATGCCACCGATGAACTGAATCCTCATAAAAAATAACATATATAGAAAAGCGCGTGCTCCGTGACGAAATGCTTTGGTTCCATTCGTTAGAGGGTCTGGACATTGAGTATGTAGACTTTAAACCTGTTTGTGAGGGTGATTCCTTTCTTAATGACACCTGTTTTTCTGCACGAGCGTTTCTTATTACTCTGGCTTTGAGCAATTATCATTAAAAAGGCACTGTACATAAATCGTACGTGTTTGACATATCATTTTCGTCGATTTCTGCATTATGATCATTTGGCGCTCAATTGGAGGAGAGAAGCGATTGTTCCTTTTTCGTGTTCATTATCTGCAATGTTGTTTGTCTGGCCTGAAAGAAGAGCACAGAGGTCGAAACGCGTCATGGTTTTGTCTTCTTTGTTTAGCTCCCTTTTATCTGGCGGAAGACTTTTTTTTCTGTTAGGTTCGTTTCAAATGTCCACCTGCAGGCATCTCACTTTGAAATTAATTATTATCATTATTATTACCAATGCCAGTCCCTCAGCAATGAGCCTTATGATTTCTCCCTGCGTCTGTCTGTCTGGTTGTTCATGTATGTCAGCGGCATTACGCACAAAGACAAAACCAAAACAAAAACAACCTAAAGCAACTATTGGAGTTGTAGGCAGGTGGTAAAGTGTGCACCCATGTCGTTGTGATGGTGTGGAGTGGTAGGCAGTGCAGGCGAAGACAGACTAATGAAGTCTTCCAATCGGACGACAGTGCAGGTTCCAGGACAAACTGCAAGCAGTTCCAGAAAGGTCAGCGTCATCAGACGGTGACACTCTCAGTGTTCCTGCTCAGCTGCCTGCCTACAACGTAGCCCCGGACAATCTCATGACGTTTCCCAGTGCATTCATAGTGACTTCAATCAAACACCAATGTTCATACCGTATGGAATGAGCAACAGTGCCATCATTTCAACCACCACCACAAGCTTTATACTGATCATGTACAGTGTCACAAATTCCATCTACTCCCCGAATACAACAAACCTCTTTTGTTCATAAAGACCTATTTTTCTTTACAGAAGTAAACGTTGGAATTTTGTGGGTTTTGTGTTCTCTTAAGAAATACAAGAAGAAAGCATACTTGGTCTTTGTCAACAATTACTTCCCTTGGAAAAAGATTCTTGTCAACTCTCTCTCTCTCTCTCTCTCTCTCTTCTCTCTCTCTCTCTCTCTGGACGTCTCTCCACTTCCCCCTTGTTGCATCACCGCTCCGTTCCTCCTCCTGTCCATTCACCTACTCCACGCATGTTACCAACAAACAATCACACATCACAGTCCTCTCAACCCCAGAACCCTCCTACTCTTCCCCATTCTCCGGCCGACCCACACTACTCGGAAGTCTTTCCTCCCCTCCTACCACCACTCTAAACCCCACCCACCCACTCCGACGACCGGACAGTAAGCCCACTACCACGCGGGGAACTAATTCGTATGGTAGTAGAGAGACCTACACTTCGCCTCCACAACCACCACCCATGATGCCACCGCCAATGTATCCTTCTATGTTCTTCCCTTCTTTTCCTCGTAGCTTCCCACCTGCCTTTTGGCAGTGGCCACACTTCATGCCAAAGCCACCAAACTATGGCCAGTTGTAGACTTGAATTAGTTGTGTGTGTGTGTGTGTGTGTGTGTGTGTGGTGTGTGTGTGTGTGTGTGTGTGTGTGTGTGTGCGTGCGTGCGTGCGTGTGCGTGTGTGCTATATGTATATATACACTCGTGTGGAAAGTGCAGAGTTTGAACTATATGCATCTGCCAATGTGGACTGTGTAATTCCGAATCTGCCGACCATCTGATAAGCTGAAAAGAAAAAGAGGTTGCGAACTACATTATTAGCATTTCTGAAGAAAGCAAGACTTTTATATCATAGTTTTATTGTACCTGAATGGTGTGTGAGCACGCTCAGAAACGTGTGGTGTGGATAAAGCTTCGGTGACACTTGCCACAAGCGTGTTACGGAACTTTGTGAATTTAACTTTTGTGCTTTTTCATATTCATTATCCTTTTTCATTGAGCATTGTTGGATTTGGTGTGTAAGTGTGTTGTATCACACTTATTTGTAGTTTTGACTTGCTTGTTTCTCATATTCATTATCCTTTTGAATTGAAGATAGTTGTTGTGTGTGTATACCATACGGACACATTGAGTATGTATTCACGTGTATCCTTGCTATATTTGTTTTAGTTGCACAAATGATGCAATCATCTTCAAAGTGGCCACAGGAAGACGGACTACGTATTGGACATCTTAATATAAACCGTATACAAAACAAGTTACAGGAGGACCCACTATACTGTATAATCAAGACAAACCCTTTCATATATATTTGGTTTCACTGAATCAAGACTTGCAGATATTGTCCCTGATGCCACTGTCTTAATCTCTGGCTACAATATTGTACGCAGAGATCCCACCGAATCCAAATCTACAGGCATATTACTTTACGTTCATGAAACATTAAATGCCCAACGTTTGTATGATCTTGAAAGTTTTGGAATTGAAGCAGTTTGGTTAGTAATCAAGTTGAAGAGAACAAAACCCATCAAAATAGGATTTGTATATCGAAACCCAGCGGAAAATGCTGGTTGGATGGACAAGTTTACGGCCATGATGGATGCAGCATCGCTTGATGCCACAGAATTAATACTTTTAGGTGATTTCAACATTGATCTATTGAAGTGCCAAACATCATGGTCAGATAGGACTACCTCATACAACTTATCCCAAATTATAGACATGCCAACCAGAGTAACACTCACTAGCAAAACATTAATTGACCACATCTATCTTTCTGAACCACAAAACGTCATTGAGAAATGTGTACCTTTGAATGGATGCAGCGACCACTTTCCAGTATGCATTACGTGGAAAAGAAGTGGAATCAAAATTCCTAAAACTGGCCACAAACACATCACTTACAGATCTTTTGTACACTTCCACGAAGATACCTTTCTCACTGACCTCATGAATTCCCCCTTTATAAATGTTTATAATTACACTGATCCAGAGAAAGCGCTTGAGTACTGGCTACACACGTTTAATTCTGTTTATGACAAGCATGCGCCATTCAAAACGCGTCGAGTTAAACATAGTGCACAACCAAAGTGGATGACTGATGAAATACAAGCTGCTTGTTTCTTACGCGACGATCTGCTTGAAGCAGAAGGGAAGTCGGATGGATTTAAAAGGCAACGTAATAAAGTCAATTCACTCAAACGGACAGCAAAAATGAAATTTTTTCGTGAACTTGTAGCCAACAAAAAAAAATTCGAAGTCCATATGGCAAGCAATAAATGAACTTACGAATAAAACTTCACAGTCAAAGACAAGTCCCATTACCAGCATAACACCAAATGAACTCAACCAACACTTTACAACAGTTGCAGAACACATTGTCAAAGAAAAGAATACTGACTCAAATGAATTACAAAAATTAAAAAAAAATTGCAATGCTCTGAACATTCGTCCAGCAACACCAGTTCCGCCTATGACAGTTAGTGATGTTTGCCAAGCTTTATGCCAGTCAAAGCAGACAGGAATCCGCGGACTTGACGGGATTGATGGAAAAATACTGAAACTATCAGCACCTGTTATATGCGAAACTCTTACCTACATTTACAATTTATGCATTGATAAATGTCACTTTCCCGCTCAGTTCAAAGTTGCAAAAATAATACCCATTTTCAAATCTGGAGACAAATCTGAACCATCGAACTACAGACCTATATCCATTTTGCCAGTTCTGTCCAAGCCCTTGGAAAAACACATAAATAAACATCTTTGCCACCATTTTGACTCCTCCAACCTACTAAATAAAAATCAATCAGGATTCAGGAAAAATCATTCTTGTCATACAGCGCTTACAAACCTAGTAGATCAATGGCTAGCCAGTGTTAATGAGAATAAATACTGTGGCGCACTGTTTGTTGATTTTGCAAAGGCTTTTGATGTAATTGACCACAAATTGTTATGCAGGAAGCTTTTATCGTATGGTATAACAGGAAATACCTTCCAACTGATAACATCATTCCTAGAAGATCGTCAACAAATCGTTTGTGTCAACAATGAATTATCAGAGAAGCTACCTCTCCAACATGGCGTACCCCAGGGTTCTGTGTTAGGTCCGTTGCTGTTCTCAGTTTATATAAATGATCTCCCTCTTTATATTGAGGATTCATGTGAACTCTTTTGTGATGATACCACTGTCCATACAAGTAGCTCCAGCTTGGAAGCTGTTTTCACTTCATTACAGAAGAATGCTGATATCTTAAGTAATTGGTGCAATGTAAATCACATGTCACTGAATCCTAACAAAACAAAACTAATGCTGATAACAACAAGGCAGAGAAGACAAAACATAACCACACAGCCCCCATCTGTTTTTATCAATAACCAGGAAATTGAAGTGGTGGACAGCCATTGAGGTCTAGGCGTATATGTTGATAATAATCTTTCTTGGACCAGCCGCCATGGCGAAGTGGTCAGCGTCGCGGACTCCCGGCTGGGAGGTCGTGGGTTCGAATCCCATCAGAAGTCATGTGGGTTTTTCTGCCCCGACCGGCTCCTACCCAGAGTTGAGTTGCTGCGGACTCAGTTGGGAAGACTGGGACCACACAGTCGAGTTTCATCCACTTAATGGATGCGTTTCTGAGAGTGTTGCTCAAATTTCCTGACCAACACTGCAGGTGCCTGTATCTCTCGGGCCTGGTTGACGCCGGGATATATTATGAAAGGAAGCGTAGAGTACAGCCCTGTCATGTAGTCTCAGACCGAAATGGAAATCCGCAGCATCATCTTAATCATCCTCATTCTCATCGATCAGCATAAAAAAAAAAAATGCCTCAAGTTCTGTGGCCCTTCATGCCCTGCTCTCATGGTGACCTCAATTTCGATGTCCTCTCCACGTCTGTGGCCTTGGTTTGGTTCCGTCGGGGTCACCGGTATCGGCGAGTCCATGGGGGCTGTCGTTGGACGGACGTGGTGGCGCCCTCCGGAGGGAGAGCTCACTCACGCCGGCTCCGCGACTAAGCAATTATTGTCGTCAGTAGGGGGCTTAGTAGGTGGTGTCCTGCGTATGTTAGAGCAGAACAGGCGCCACTGAACACCACCGAAGTGACTCGGCAGCAGTGCAGTGTCTCCTCCGGTGGGTTGCCTCTTGACGACTTGACATTGACTGCTCCCTGTGGATTGCCGGTGCCGGGGCTGCGGCGGGGCCGACCAGGCTGTGGCTGTGGACGGGGTGTCGGAATGAGCGGCGTGGGTGCACTGCCTCTGAGGTGGCGCAGAGGTTGGGACAGCAAAAAAAAAAAAAAAAAAAAAAAAAAAAAAAATCTTTCTTGGTCTTATCATCTTCGCAGTTTATGTAAATCAATATCCAGACAAACATATCAGCTGTGCAAGATTAAGCATTTCTTAAACCTTCATGCCAGGAAATTGTTCCTACACGCACATGTTCTCTCTTCAATCAATTATTGTTCAACACTATTTGATTCTGCTAGTGCTAATGCCATGAAACCTCTTAAGAGTGTCTACAAAAGAGCACTTAAAGCAGTCCTATTAAAATCATCTAGTCTTAGTGAAGGGGATTATACTAAAGCGGGGGCTCTTCCGTTATAAGAAATGTTTGCTGTCAGCAAATGTCTGCTAATGCAAAAAATTGCATCGGGTTTAGCACCACAAACTCTTCAGTCCAAATTTAGCATAAACCCTAGGGATTCAACCAAATTCCAGGTTCCCACACCTAGAATAGATCTATTTAAATGAAGCTTATCTTACTCAGGTAGCGTGGTTTGGAATTCACTTCCACTACATTTCCGATGTACTCAAATTACAGAATCCTTCAGGGAAAAACTAATTACACATTTCACAGCAGACCATTGCTATTAGGGACAAAATACATATACCAGGGCACACCCTCTGTTTTGCTGCATATTAAACTGATACGCCGTTTCCTTTCCACTGATGTTTTCAAAACCAGATAATGATAAATGAGAAATATGGTTACTATCGGTTTTATTATGATTTTGATTGATTTAATTTAGAGTCTGTTCACAACGATGGTGATATTAGACTATTAAAAAAAAAAAAAATATATATATAATATATATATATAAATGTGTATGTATGTAAGTGCATTATATGAGGTGTGTGTGTGTGAGTGCGTGTGTACGTGTGCGTGTGCGTGCGTGCATGCGCGCGCCCGTGTGTTGTGTGTGTGTGTGTGTGTGTGTGTGTGGTGTGTGTGTGAGAGAGAGAGAGAGAGAGAGAGAGGGTGTGTGTGTGTGTGTGTGTGTGTGTGTGTGTGTGTGTGTGTGTGTGTGTGTGTGTGTGGTGTGTGTGTGTCGCGCGCGCGCGGACACAAATACATGAAAGTTTGCCTATTAACGACCATAACAATAATTATAAACTGAAAAATCAATTACAACAAATGAATAATAACAACTTGATATAGCCTTTGCTATATCAATCATTTTGGGGCTGTAAAGTATTTCATGTAAAGCCCCTAAGGAATCAATGTCTATCTTTAGAATATTATATAAAGATGTTAGAACTGGACATTCAAAAAAGAATATGTTGAATAGATAATGGGAGACCACAAGCGCAATCTACATCCTTAGAAAATTTGGTTTTCCACGAGTTTAAACGCATTTTATAAATTATACTGGACAATGATCTTTGACATAATAACATTTTCGTTTTTGCAGGAAGTTTTTCATTGTTCATACAATTTTCTAATAGAGAACTGATTTCATGTTTATCCAATTTTAATCTACTATCTGGATTTTTTCTAAGAGCACCCTCTTTTGCTAATTTATCAGCTATTTCATTTCCATAGATACCACAATGGGATGGGATCCAACAAAACTCTACAAAAGTTCCTTTCGCCATAACAGAATGTATCATAGATTTTATATCAAAAATTAAGTCTTTCCTTACATTTGCGTCCCAACTTCGTAAGCTACAAAGAACAGATTTAGAGTCAACACAGATTAGAATGCTGTAAATTGCCACATTAAGATCAGATATCCAAGATAAGGCCATAAGGATTGCATATAGTTCAGCGGTGAAAACTGAAAAGTTCTTTCCTAAACAAAATGATTTCTTTACTTTTAAATCGGGAATTACAAATCCAGCTCCTGTAAAAGATTCTAAAACTGAACCATCCGTGTAGATTTTAAGATGATGTGGATATGTGTTTTTAAGATGTTCTTTTGCTTCTACTGATATCAAATTAACATTGTCTTCTTTTTTTAGAGTAGTGTAATCTATATCAAAATTTGGAGAAATATGCTCCCACTGAGGAACTGTGGGCATAGTTGGAGGTTTTGAAATGGATGTAATATCGATGTCACATTTTCTAAATAAATCATCAGTATAATTTCGAATGGGCTGCAGGTAAGAAATATTCTGTGCCCTTTTAGGAAAATCCGATTTAGCATCAAGAAATATTTCATTTGTTACTGAATTTGATACAGAAAGACTTCTGGTTACATATTTGGCTGTTGCTAGTTTGCGTTGATCATCAAGTGACAAGATTAGCTTCTTTATATGTTTTAAAGGTATTAGAATGCGCTGGAACACCAAGGGCTACTTTAATAGCTTTACTGTCTATACTTTGTAACCACTTAAGTAATGTCTGAGAAGCTGAAAAATATACTTCCTGTCCGTAAATCAATTTTGAACGAACCAGACTAATAGAAAGATGCACAAGAGTTTGGGTGTCTTGACCCCACGATTGTGCACTGATTATTTTTAGTAAAGATAGCCTTTGTCTGGCATTGTTTATAAGATATTCAATATGGAATCTCCAGCTTAATTTAGGAGTGAAATGAACACCTAAAAATTTAACATTATTGAAATATTGAAGAGTTTTATTTTCTAGCACAAGTTGAGGCAAAACTTTTGGATTTTTACCATTGTTAAATAACATTAATTGTGTCTTTTCTCCTGATAGTTCTAGTCCATTTTCGTTCATATATTTATTTAGTTTGTCAATTTCAATTTGATATAGTTTTTGTATATATAATATGGTTCTCTTATTTGTCTGTTTTTTAATGTTTGTGTTCATCCACATTGCAATATCATCGGCATATTGCACTACATGCATATTTTTAGATAGTATTTTAGGAAGATCGTGAACGAGAATTGTAAATAGAATAGGTGCAATAATGGAGCCCTGAGGGATGCCAATGTCAATATCTTTAAATGAAGAGTAACATTTACCAACCCTAGTACAAAATGATCTCTCAGATAAGAAAGATTTTATGAACTGATACATTGCACCATTTATCCCAATATTTTTCAACTTATAAAGTAAACGAGAATGCCACACACTATCATATGCTTTTCTGATGTCAAAGAAAGTAGCAAGTGTACTATTTCTACGAGCAAATTGTTTTTTAACATGACTTGCAAGTTTTACAAGGTGATCAGTTGTACTTCTACCTTTTCTGAAACCTGCTTGATTGTTGGGAATTATGTTATTCTTTTCGCAATAATGTAAAATGCGTTTTTCAACTATCTTTTCTAATATTTTTCCAACTTGAGATGTTAATGCTATAGGACGGTAACTATCAACTGCAGACCTAGGTTTACCTTGTTTTGGAACTGGAATTACAACTATCCTCTTCCAGAAAGTAGGAAGAGTTCCATTTAACCAACATTTTTGGTAAAACGAGTGAAGTAATTGCTTCCGGCACAAAGGTAAGTGCGTAACAACTGATATGAAATTCCATCTAATCCAACAGCTGTCTTATTCGAGGAGAATGACATTAGTGCTTCTTTAAATTCTTCAAATGTTATAGATGCATTTAAGTAATGGTTTGGATCCGGTGTGGGATCACAATAAGTATCCTTTTCCTCCTCTAGTTCTCTGTAACTTTTGGTATCTGTATGTAGTCTAGTTGATGAGTTATTTTTTGAAAAAGCTTGTACAAATGCTTCAGCTTTCTCTGATGATGCTGGAATATTTTTTTTTTTCTAATTTAATAGGATATGAAGGTAGATAATACTTGTTTTTTTAATTCCTTCACTTTTTTCCATACTCTGTGCATGTCCTTAGATGAAGATATTTCTGAATGACAAAAATGATTGAAATAGAGACGTTTTGCTTTTGCGACAACCCTGTTACTGTGGCTTTTTGCACGTTTCATTTCAATAAAGTTTTCATCAGTTCTATCTTTGAGCCACGTTTTGTATGTTTTCTTTTTATTAGATACGGCTTCTGCACATTCTTCATTCCACCAACTATTTCCTCGATATTTTTTTATCAATAGAAGATTTGCACTTTGGCATTGCTTTCTCAGCTGCAGATATAACAGCTTTTCTAAAGTTGTTATAAAACACTTCAATATCTTCGTGTTCAATAATGCTGCGATCTATAGATAGAAGGGTTGACTCATATAAACTCCAATCTGCTTTATTATATAAAAACTTTGGTATTTTATCTTCAACTTCTGCTTCTTCATCAGCTATTTGCTCGTGTATTTTTACAACAATAGGAAAATGATCACTCCCTAGCGAATCATCTTCTGTTGTCCAAGTAGCATTGATGGCCAAATCAGGAGAAATTAATGTGATATCGATGGAGGTTGGTCTATGCGTTGATATATCAGGCACTCTTGCTATGCTGCCGTCATTCATTAATACTAAATTAGAATCAACAATATTTTCAACAAATCGATTGCAAGATACAACAGAGCAATCAGGTTCCCAAAATGGAGAATGCGCATTGAAATCACCCAAAATTATCCATTTCTTATTTATATTAGGAAGATGTTTTATCCAATCTGTATTGTCAGCATTTGGCCCATTTGGATAGTAAACAGAAAGTATGTTTACAGTGAAATCTTTGTTCACCTTTAACGATATGGAAGTAGCAAAAACGTTTTCAATGACATTAGTTGAATGATTGAATAATAACTTTAGAGGACTATAATTCAAGTCTGACCTGACATAAATTGCAGTTTGAACCCGTTTAGTTGACACACTGCAGTCATATAGAGGTGGACAATAAAAACCACGAAATTTAGGCAACTTAAAAGGTTCAGCATTTAAGGATTGTAAGGCCAGAATGCAATAGTTATTAGAATAGATGTGATTTTCTAACTGAAGTAAGTTTTTCACAATTGATCTGCAGTTCCATTGTAAAATGTTCAAAGAATTGTTAGCTAAGTTCATTCAACACTATTTAAAATCAAAACAACTTGTGACTTTTGAGAGAAAGCAAATTGAACAGGTAGCACCATGACGGATACGAAAATAAGGCCCGTTGATGTTGTAGAAGCCCAAGTAGTTGTGCTCCCAGATGCCCTGCAGGAAGAAGGTCATCGCTGAGGTCGTTGCAGTCTAGAACAGCCATGGAGGTATGAAGTGTGGAAGGTAGGAACCAGCATGGTGATGATGGGGGTGACCTCGTCTCCTCTTTGGTTTTTCCCAAAACAATGCATTGAGATGACGACCCAGAGTCCTTGCAATAACGCTGGCCCCTTTTGCAGTGGGGTGGATACAGTCAGGGCCAAAATTGATTTGTCGGAGGCTTGAAGATGGTTGTAAACAACGTAGCTGATATCTTTTTCACCGGCCAATGTCGACTTCGTCATGGCGTTGAATAGTTCCCTCTTGATGTCTAACGTTTTATTCCTCACAGGGGCAACCTGACTTATCACCACCCTGGATTTGGGGAACTTATTCTTGACGTCCCCCACACATTTTCTTATTTCTGTGCTACACACAGTGGGATCTTTCCCTTTCAGATCATTCAGCCCAGCGTGTAATACAACGCAATCAGGATCTGGATCCTCCACCTCTTGAATCACAGAGCTGCATTCGTCGAGAGTAAAAGCTTTTCTGTTCGCAACACGCAGGCCATATGACAAACCCAAGCGTCTCCCGTCAACTTTGGACATGATGGAATCTCCCAATAAAAGAACACGGGGAGTGTCGTCGAATTTTCCAGACGTAATTTTAACTTTGGGTTTGGATTTGACGTCTACTTCTTTGTCGTCATGTTTTTTTGATGACATCACTTTTTTCTCTGTTCTGAATTTTTGTTTTGCCCCTATTTTTATTCCGGGCCAAATCCAAGGCTGAAGCCTTCGATGCCACTGGATCAGTCGACCCCGCCGGAGACGATTTCAACGCGTCAGCGTAAGTACCTCTGGAGGGAGGGGCTGCTTGGTTGTTACCGTTGTCAACACGGAGTTTCGAAACCGTCTCTCTCAAGTTTCCTATCATATCACTCTGGCATCTGACAGTTTCTTCTAATGTATCAATCTTTTTACAGAGTGTTTCGATTATTGTTGTTAAGTTTTTGAGTGAACTCACGTTTGTGTTGTCCGTCAGAGCACCCTGATCGTCTATTTTGTCATTGCCATCCTCCTCTTGATCGTTTTTTTCCACCTTGACACGCTCGCTTCAGCACATCTTTAAGAAAATTTTCTTGCCCACTCTTTTGTTGACCTGTATTTGTTGGTTCTTTGGTTGTAGTGGCGTTCACCTTGCTTCCCTTGCTTCGGTTTTATTAATGATTGAAATTATATCATGATGGATGACTGTTGTGGTCGCTGGTTTTATTGGTGCATTGTCACTAATTGATGTCTTAATACTTTGCTTTCTTCGAGCACTGCAACTGCAAGGTGATAAATGTGTGTCCGGATTACTGTTGATCATATTGATGTATTGCTCTTTATTCAAATTGATAGTAATGTTTAGCATGTGATATTTTGGATAGAAAAATGGAATTGTAATCTCTCTCTCTCTCTCTCTCTCTCTCTCTCTCTCTCTCCCCTCTCTCTCTCTCTCTCTCTCTCTTCGTTAATTACGGCTGCGTTTCGATGGATTGTCGCTTAATTAATAATTATAGTTTTGGGTAGTGTATGAATGGTCAAGAAGAAAACAAAAAAGATGGAAGGGGAAGGTAAATAATAATGGCATCTCTCTCTCTCTCTCTCTCTCTCTCTCTCTCTCTCTCTCTCTCTCCTCTCTCCTCACACACACACACACACACACACACACACACACACACCACACACGCACGCACACACACACACACACACACACACACCACACACACACACACACACACACACACACAACCGACGCGCGCGCGCGCGCGCGCCACATGCACACGCACACGCACACATCATGAAAAATACGTGTTATGATTATTGATGCTATGAATTTATTGCTGCTTACTGATAACTGATTGTTCGTTCTCGTTTTGCCTTATAACCACATCATGTAAATGTAAAAGAAAGTACAAATGTTGATATTATTGATGCATTGTAATTGTCTAATTATCATCCTTAGCAGTTTGTTGTATGTTAATTTTTTACAAAAGGAATGTAACCTCTCTCTCTCTCTCTCTCTCTCTCCTCTCTCTCTCTCTCTCTCTCCTCTCTCTCTCTCTCTCTCTCCCCCTTCGATAGGAGGATCGCTTATTCCATATCTGTGTGTGCTGATTCTTTTCTTCTTTGTCATCAATTTCTTTATTCTTGTTTGTTGTTTCAATCGTTTCTTTTTTCCTTTTAAAGTCATCTACGCCTTAACTGTTAATGGATGAACTTTTTAATGTTGTGAAGATATGTGTGTTTGTTAAAGTTTTGTAAGTCTTAGTCACTAGTCATACTTAGTCCCTTAACGGGACAAGGGCCGGATGAAAAAAAAGCATGTGTTTGCTTATCTGTTACCCTTGGAAATAAAGATTATCATCATCATCTCTCTCTCTCTCTCTCTCTCTCTCTCTCTCTCTCTCTCTCTCTCTCTCTCTCTCTCTCTCTTGCTATGTTCGTAATAATTAATTGCGTCTGTCTCTTTCTATCATTAAAAAAGGTAAGCTTCTCTCTCTCTCTCTCTCTCTCTCTCTCCTCTCTCTCTCTCCTCTCTCTCTCTCTCTCTCTCTCTCTCTCCTCTCTTCTCTCTCTTCTCTGTGCTTCTGGACGTCTCATTCTCTCCTCTGCGTTCTCTCTCTTCTCTGTCTGTCTGTCTGTCTGTATGTCTGTCTCTGTCTCTGTCTCTGTTGTCTCTGTGTCTCTGCTGTCTGTCTGTCTGTCTGTCTCTGTCTTCTGTCTCTCTCTCTCTCTCTGTCTCTTCTCTCTCTTCTCTCTGTCTCTGTCTCTTCTGTCT